>CAUYLG010048946.1:0-26972 GCA_963573385.1 Cacajao melanocephalus
TTATTTCCTTGAGCAGTGGTTTGTAGCTCTCCTTAAAGAAACAAAGCCTTCAAAGTCAGAAAAATTTCAGCTCAGTTTCCTGCCAATTTGGATATTTCAAGAAGCAGAGTCAAGAAAGGATTATATGTGCAAACAACTTATTGGAGGAGTGTTTGTGATAAAGATGAGTAGGTAGTGTGAGCTTCCGACCACATTTCAGTCATGATACATATGAGAGCAAGGTAGGTGGAGAAAAGAAGAAATGGGTAGGAAGTCTTAGACTCTGGCCTCATTCTAAAGAAAGTGTTGTACGCCTGCTGGGAAGTCATTTAACCAAGGTTTCCTGTTACAGGATTTCCATATACCACAGTAATGGCCCTACACTAATATCCTGAATCATGCCCAAATATGAATTGGGAGAAAGCTGGAGGGAAGTGAGGCATTAATGAAAACATAGTGGTGCATCTGGTAGGACAGTCAATCAATGGTTTTTCCCAGAGCAGAATATCATAGTGGTATATCTTTAAAGTTTTAAATGAGTATATTTTAAAATTTGTACTATCAACAAGTTGAGTCATATAAAAATAAGTTATGCCTTAAATATCTTTGCTTCTTTTAAGACTTTAAGTTCCCTCTGGATATGACATGTGGCCTATTACTCTTTTCCCAATGACTTATATACAGATGCTTTGAAGTACTTGGGATTAAGTCTACATACTCAAAATAGACCCAGATCGAGGGTTAACAGTTTATACAAACATCTTGAGAACTTAGTGGTAGGCGAAGACTACCTAACATAACAGACTCAGGTAAAAGACCATAGTCCTTGATAAACTTGGTGTTTGTAAAAATATAATTTTCAAAAGAGTAAAATCATAACTCTCACAGAAATATAAAAACATGGCAAAGATTTTATTCAATTTATTAATAGATAAGGAAAACAGTAGAAATTTATAACTGGTTCAAAAAGTATCTGAGAAACTAGCATATTTTAAAAGGAGAAAATTGCTGAGTTAGAATCAAAACCGATTAAAAGAGCCATAAGCCTTTGGGTTTCTATGTTTCATACAAAAATCTTGTATATCTTTATCATAAAAAGTCTGTAAGTTAACAAGTGATTTTACCAAGTTTAGGATATTTAACAATGAATTTAAGAACTTCATATTTTCCTTACATAACTTTTGAATGGCCATTGCCCCTACATTTCTTTTAATGGACATGCTTCCAATCTTATTTTGCCTTAGTTCCAAATTTTCAATAAATTGTATGTCATATTGGGATTATAGGTCTAACAGTTAAATTGTTCCATGAAAACAATAAAGAAATCCAGACAGCCATTTAACTTTAACCATCTCAAATATTCATTTTAGTTGTATGTAGTAAATTTTATAAAAGTGTAATACATGGGCAATTTCTTGTATAGATCCCCAAGATTATATATATATGGAGAATATTTCTCTCTTATTTGGGAAAAATTCTATTACATGAAACAGAAGTTTTGGTTTGGTAAGCAGACTAACTTGGGTTCAAATTCAATTTACTGTCTTTATTAGTATATGACATTGGGCATAGTATTATCTTCTCTTATCTTCACAAATGGCTTATCTATTTCTAAGCCTTGTAATGTTGATGATTAATTAAATAATAAATATATGTAATAGTTCTTACATATGTGAAGTTTATGACATGGTACTTGACACATGTATAGTACCCCAGAAATGTTACACATTAAAATTAACCTCCTTGGTAAGCCTAGTTTGAGTTTTTGTTTAAGATTATGGTTCATAAGAAAAATATGTGAGATATTATATGCAGTGTATTTGTGATCATTTTTAAAACCAAAGTTCAGTATTTCTGATAACATATTATCTGACAGTCTAATATAGTTTGTGCAATCACTTATCAATGATTAAAAGCATAATAGTCAAATGATTTCCCAACAAGAACTCATTAGCTGGTAGAAATGATTAGGTAATGACATCAATTATTACAACAATTTCTATATACCAATTAGAATATAGAAGATAATGTATTTTTTGCTATCATCTTTACTTTTATTGGGGAGATACTAAGTATTATAATGTTTAGTTAGAGTATTCTATTTCAAAATATTCTAAGTTAGAAGAACATTCTCTTAATATTTCTAAGAGAAAAAAATAGATGCAAATATTGAGCCTATTGTGTAATAATTCTGACATTGTTTGGCTCTGTGTCCTCCACATGGCAGAAGGGCCATGTTGGATTGTTATTCTCACATGTCAGGGGAGAGACGTGGTGGGAGGTGACTGGATCAGGGGTCAGTCTCCTTCATGCTGTTCTTGTGATAGTGAGTGAGTGCTCATGAGATCTGATGGTTTAAAAGTGTGTGACACTCCCCCCTCACTCTCTCTCTCTTGCCACCATGTGAAGACTGTTCCTGCCTCCCCTTCACCTTTTGTCATGATTATAAGTTTTCTAAGTCCTCCCAGTCATGCTTCCTGTTAAGCCTGTGGAACTGTGAGTCCATTAATTCACTGTCCTTCATAAATTACCTAGTCTCTGGTAGCTCTTTATAGCAGTACATGAATGGATTAATACTGAGAATTGGTGCCAGGGAGAGTGACATACCTGAAAATGTAGATGTACCTTGGAAACCTGATAAAGGGCATAATTTGGTACAATTTGGAGGGTTCAGAAGAAGACAGGACGATGTGGGGAAGTTTGGAACTTCCTAAAAACACTTGTTGAATGGTTTTGACCAAAATGCTGATAGTGATTTGGACAATGAAGTCCAGGCTTAGGTGGTCTCAGATGGAGATGAGGAACTTATTGGGAACTGAAGTAAAGGTCAGTATTCCTATACTTTAGCAAAGAGACTCTTGGCATTGTGCTCCTGCCCTAGGGATCTGTGGAACTTTGAACTTGAGAGAGATGATTTAGGACAGGGGTCTCCAATTTCTTAGGCCATGGAGTGGTAATGGTTCATGGCCTTTTAGGAAGTAAACCACACAGCAGGACATGATCAGAGGCGAGTGAGTGAAGATTCATCTGTATTTACAGCCATGCCTCATTGCTCACATTACTGCCTGAGTGCCACCTCATGTCAGATTAAATTATCATAGGATTGCAAACCCTACTGTGAACTGCACATGAGAGGGATATAGGTTGCATACTCCTTATGAGAATCTAACTAAAGCCTCATGGTCTGAGGTGGAACAGTTACTACCCCCCAACCTCCCCACGAGCCTTGGTTCATGGAAAAATTGTCTTCCATGAAACAGGTCTGGTCCCTGGTGCCACAATTGTTGAGGACCAATGATTTAGGGTATCTAGTGGAAGATATTTCAAACAAGCAAAGCATTTATTATGTAACCTGGCTGCTTCAAACAGCTTAAAGTCATATGTGTTCCCAAATAGATGATCTGAAATTGGAAATTATGTTTAAAAGGGAGGCAGAGAGTAAAGGTTTAGATAATTTTCAGCCTGACCATGTGGTAGAAAGGAAAAACCCATTTTCTGGGCAGAAATTCAAGCCTGCTGTAGAAATTTGCATAATTAAAGAAAAGCCAAAGATTAATTTCTAAGACAATGGGAAACATGTCTCCAGCTCATGTTAGAGACTTTTGCAGCAGACCCTCTTATCACAGACCACAAAGCCTAGGAGGAAAAATGGTTTAGTGTGTCAGGCCCAGGGCCATGATGTTCTGTGCAGCCTCAGGATATGGTGCCCTGCATCCCAGCCACACCAGCTCCAGCCATGGCTAAAAGGGACCAAGGTACAGCTATGCCCATTGCTTCAGAGGGAGCAAAGCCCAAGCCTTAGTGACTTTCACATGGTGTTGGGTCTGTAATTGTTGAACAGAAGACAAGAGTTGAGGTTTGGGAACTTCTACCTAGATTTCAGAGGATGTACAGAAATGCCTGGATGTCCAGGCAGAAGTCTTCTGCAGGGATGGAGGACTCATGGAGAACATCTTCTAGGGCCATGTGGAGGGGAAATGTGGAGTTGTAGGCCCCACACAGAGTCCCCTCTAGGGCACTGCCTAGTGGACTTGTGAGAAGAGGGCCACCATTCTCCAGACCCCAGAATGGTAGATCCACCAACAGATTGTACCATGCACCTAGAAAAGCTGCAGGCACTAAATGCCAGCCCTTGACAGCAGCCACAGAGCCACAGAGACATAGTTACCCAAGGCCTTGGGGGCCCACCTTTTGTATTAGCATGTGCCCTGCAGAACTACAGGGGCATAGCTGCTTGAGGCCTTGGGAGGCCAATTTTTGCATCAACATGACCTGGATGTGAGACGTGGAGTCAAAGGAGATTATTTTGGAGCTTTAATATTTAATGACTGCCCTGCTGGGTTTTGGATTTGCCTGGGGCCTGTAGCCCCTTTGCTTTGGCCAATTTCTCCCTTTTAGAATGGAATCATTTACCTAATACCTGTACCCCTATTGTATGTTGGAAATAACTAACATATTTATTTTGCAGGCTCATAGGTACAAAAGTTGTGCCTTGTCTCAGATGAGACTTGGACTTAAACTTTTGTGTTAACATGGAATGAGTTAAGACTTTGGAGTAAATTTGGGAAAGCATGATTGTGTTTTGAAATTGAGGACATGAGATTTGGAAGGGGCTAGGGGAAGAATGATATGGTTTGTCTCTATGTCCCCATCCAAATCTCAGGTCAAATTGTAATCCTTATGTGTTGAGGAGACACCTGGTGGAAGATGATTAGATCCTGGGGACAGTTTCCCCCATGCTGATCTCTTCATAGTGAGTGAGTTCTCATGATTTAAAAGCGTGTGGTAGTTCCCCCTCTTGCTTTCTCTTTTCTGTTCCACCATGTCAAGATGGTGCCTGCTTCCCTTTCACCTTCTGCCATGATTGTAAGTTTCCTGAGGCCTCTCAGTCATACTTTCTGTTAAGCCTTAGGTACTGTGAATCAATTAAACCTCTTATTTCATAAATTACCCAGGCTCAGGTAGTTTTTTATAGCAGAGTGAGAATGGACTAATACAAATTCTGACACATAGGGAAAATGAAATCAAATCACTGAGCATTCAGCTGTGTAATATATATTTTTAATGCATGATCATTTTGAATGTTGTCTAATTAATAACTTACAAGTTGCTTATTTTTAGTTGATATTCTGTAGTCTGTTGCTGTAGGATCATATACAACATAAAAAGTAGGATATGTATACAATTATATGGATTGGTATGTAATATACATTTGATTCTTAGAAGATATTTACTGGCAGGAAAAATGGGGCATGATGAATAACTCATTTTGTCTGTGTGGTAAATGCCATGTTTCAAGTACAGTTTTGTTACATGGATATATTGTGGAGTGGTGAAATCTGGGATTTTACTATACCCATCACTCAGATAGTGTACACTGTACTCAACAGATAACTTTTCATCACTCATTGCCCTCAACTTCCTAACTTTTGGAGTCTCCCTGATCAATTATTCCATTTTTCACATTCATGTGTACTTATTGTTTAGTTCCCATTTGTGAGAACATGCGGTATTTGGCTTTCTGTTTGAATTATTTCACTTAGAATAATGGCCTTTAGTTCCATCCATGTTGCTGCAAAATGCATGATTTCTTTCATTTTTATGACTGAGTAGTATTCCATGGTATACACATATATATCATATATGTATATATAATGCTATATTTTATTTATCCAATCATCTGTTGATGGACACTTATATTGATTACATGATTTTGCTATTGTAAATTGTGATGCTATAATCATATAATGGAATGTGCCTTTTTTGTTTAAATATAATAATTTGTTTCCCTTTGGATAGATAACTAGCAGTAGAATTGCTAGATCCAATGGTAGGTCTATTTTTATCTCTTTCAGAAATCTCCATACTCTTTCCATAGAGGTTGTACTAATTTTACGTTCCCACCAACAAGATAAAAGTGTTCCCTTTTCTCTTTAACATCTGTTGTTTTTTACTTTTTAATAATAGCTATTCTGACTGGTGTAAGATGGTGTCTCATTAGTATTTAATTTGCATTTCTTTGATTAGCAATGTCAATAACTTTTTCATATTTATTGGCTGCTTCCATGTCTTCTTTTGAAAAATGTCTGTTTATGTTTTTTGCCCTCTTTTTGATGGGGTTATTTTTTATCTTGCGTTTTTTGGTTCCGTGTAGATTCTGGGTATTAATTCTCTGATGGATGCATTGTTTGTAAATATTTTCTCCCATTCTGTAGGTTTTCTGTTTATTAATTAATTCTGTTGCTGTGCAGATGTTTAGTTTAATTAAGTTTCTTTTTGTCTATTTTTGGTTTGTTTTACATTTGCTTGTGATGTCTTAGCTAGACATTTTTTGCTTATGCCAATGCCCACAGAAGTTTTCCTAGGTTTTCTTTCAGGAGTTTTATAGATTTAGAACTTATAGTTGTCTTTAATCCATGTTGAGTTAACTTTTGTAATGGTGAGAACTAGAAGTTCAGTTTTAGACTTCTGAATGTGGCTGTACAGTTTCCCCAGCACCATTTCTTGAACAGTGTGTCCTTTCTACTATATATTTTTGTCAAGTTTATCAATGATCAGTTGGTGTACGTAGGTAACTTTATATTTGGGTTCTCTGTTGTGTTCCGTTGATTTATGTGTCTTTTTTTTTTTTTTAATACAAATACCATGTTGTTTTGGTTACTATAGCCTTGTAATAGATATTGAAGTTTGGTCATGTAATGTTTCCCACTTTCTTCCTTTTGCATAGTATTGCTTTTTCTACATGGACTTTTATTTTTTCCTTCAACCTGTATGAACTTTAGAATTGTATTTTCTAATTCTGTGAAAAACAATGTTGGTAATTTGATAGATATTGCATTGAATCTGGAGCTTGCTTTGAGTAGTGTGATCATTTTAAGAGTGTTGATTCTTCCAGTCAATGAACATGAGATGGTTTTCTATTTGTTTGTGGCATCTATGATTTCTTTCATCAGTATTTTGTGGTTCTCCTCATAGAGATCTTTTGTATTCTGAAACTTTGTTAAAGCTATTTATCTAGTCTAGGAGTCTTTTGGAAAAGTCCTTAGATTTTTCTAGGTACAAGATTATATCATCAGCAAACTGAGCTAATTTAAGTTATCTTTTCCAATTCACAAGTGTTTTATTTCTTTTTATTAATCTGATCTATCTAGGACTTTCAGTACTGTATTGAACAGGAGTAGTGAAAATGGACATATTTGTCATGTTCCGGTTCTTTGGGGGAATGCTTTCAACTTTTCCCTGAACAATAGGATGTTGGTTGTGAGTTTGTCCTTGCCTTTATTATTTTGAGGTGTGTTTCTTCCATGCTTAGCTTGAGGTATTTTTTTTTTCATGAAGTGAGACTGAATTTTATTGAGTGCTTTCTCTGAATTTATTTGGATGATCATATAATTTTGTATTTAATTCTGTTTTTGTGGTGAATCACATGTATTGATTTGCATATGTTGAATCATCCTTACATTCCTTGAATAAAACCCACTTGACTGTGGTATATTATCTTTTTGAGGTGTTGTTGGATTTGGCTTGCTAGTATTTTCTTGAGGATTTTGGAGTCTATATTCATCAGGACTATTGGCCAATAGTTTGTGTGTGTGTGTGTGTGTGTGTGTGTGTGTGTGTGTGTATGTGTGTATGTTTCTTTTCTTGGTTTTGGTATCAGGATGATACTGGCTTTGTAGGGAGTTAGGGAGGTTTCTCTCCTTCTCAATGTTTTTCTACTCTTGAGGTACAAAAAATCATAGATAATACAGTGGTTTCTGAATAGCAAAATTCAATACTACATGGCAAAATCTTATTCTTTGTTGTTTAATTTATTTTGCTAAAGTAAATTTTATCATTAGGATGGTGATAATGATAAAAAGATTAATTAGCACTGCTTTGATAAATATATTTTTTTAACCTAAATATTCAAATTTATCAATTGGTACTTTATGGTCAATATAAACCCAATGTTATAAAAATATCCTATATTATCTCATAAATATTTAAGGTCGTACCTGAATTGAGTTTTGATTCCACTTAGAATCTCTTTTGGTATGATGTTTGGTACGATTTTTAAATGTTTTCCATATAAACAACCAATTGGCCCAGTAACTTTATCATATGGTTTCCTTTTTCTACTGATTTGTAATGCTAGGCTTGCCATAAATCATTTCTACATTGGAAGGTATGTTTCTGGTCTCTCTATTTCCTTTTGCTAGTTGGTGTGTCTAACTCTTTACACTACCATATTGTTTTCATTACCATAGCTAAAATAAGAAGAGTAGATACATTTTAGCAAAAAACATATTCCAACTTTGTCCTTCTGTTCTAATATATATATATATATATATATATATATATATATATATAACAGCAGTAACCACAATATATTACATATATATCTTGTGATTACTGCTGTTATATATACTGCTGTTATATATACATCTTGTGATCAATTTATTAATTGACTTCCACAGAAGACAACAAACATATTGGAAATTTTACTGGGAATACATTGACTACATAAATTGCTTTTGGGAGAAATTTTATCTTCATGATATTGAGACTTTCTGTTTAAGACCCTAGTGTCACTATGTGTTCTTTATAGTCAGCCAATAAAGTTTTATGAGTTGCCCCATAAAATGCTTATGCATCATTATTTTAGATGTATCCCTTGATACTTTATATTCTATTTTGCTATTGAAAATGGTATTTCTATACAGATAATCATACTATCTGCAAATAATGAGAATCTTACTTCTTGAAATTTATATAGGTGAATTTTCGTGTGTGTGAGTATCTGACTGTCTGTAGTATTTTTGTCTTACTGCAAGACTGTACTGGTCCTTCAGTACAATATTGAGTAAAAGTAGTGATTGGGGAATTTTCCTGTTCATATAACACACATTTTTATCATGCTGACTATAAACTATGAAGTGTTCTAATCATTACAGTTATAGCTAATTTTATTGTCACAAATTCCTCGAGTTGGGCATTATTATTATGTTGATATTTAATAGACGAGGAAAATGAAACATAGAAACTTTACCAAATGGTCTCAAGGTCACTTCATTAATAAATGGAAGGATTAAGATTCAGGACATCTGACCTATAAGTCCACTATGTAATAATGCTTCTACTTATGCTTTATCCTAAAGGGAAATTTTTGGTATTATACCTGCTATAATTTTGTTTTTTGTTTTGAGACAGGATCTTCCTATGTCATCCAGGCTGGAGTGCAGTGGTGCAATCATAGATCACTGTACTGTTGAACTCCTGGGGTCAAGCAATCCTCTCACTTTAGCCTTCTGAGTAAACTAGGACTACAGATGTGTGCCACAACACCAAACTATATTTTTTTTTAAATAGGGACAGTGTCTTGCCACATTGTCCAGGCTGCCCTTGAAATTCTGACCTCAATTATTCTTCCCACCTTGGCCTCCCAAAGCACTGGGATTACAGGCATTAGTCACCATGCCCCACCATGCTGTAAGTTTTTATAGATATAATTTATTAAGACAGAGTTATCCTCTATAAATTTAACAAGTTTTTTTTTTCTCTGCTTATTGAAACTCATCAAATGCCTTTCCTGAATATACAGAGATAATGACATACTTTTAAAAATGTGTGAGTTACATTATTAAATTTTCTAATATTTAATCATTCAGGTATTCCTGAAATAAATGCTATATGGTTATAATCATTTTAAAACATTGTTGGATTAAGTTTGCTGATAATTTTATACAATTTTAAAAATATCTGTTCATGCATGAGATTAGTCTCTAATTTTCTGTGTTTATGCTTTTATATGAGATCATGCTACTTTTTATGCACAAAATATAATTGAAAGCATTTTCATTTTTACTATTCCTTAGAAAATTGTCACATAAAAATTTAAACTTATTTGTTTTTTAAGTATTTGAAAAGTATTTTTATAGAGCCACCTTGACTTACTGTTTTCTCTGCAGAAATATTCTGAAAACTGATTTAATCAGTTTAATAATCTGATGACTATTGAAGTTTTCTATTTTTTATGTCCATTTGAGAAATTGTATTTTTCTAGATATTATGTAATTCTTTTAATTTTTTAAATAGATTAAAGTTGTTAGCATATTTTCTTATTTTCTACTTATTTTCCTCAACATATGGAGCTATTTTTTTCTTTACATCTTAATTTATTTGTGTTTTCCTCATTTATAATTTTTTTCTTAGAGCTTCAACTGTTTAGTTTCTTCAGGGAACCGACTGTTAATTTTTTGATATTTTAACTTTATTGTATAATTATTGATTTTATAATTAGATTGATTTGTGATTAAATATTATATCTTTTCTTTTACTTCTTTTCTCATTCATCGTACTTCATCCTCTAGATTTGGATGCATTTTAAGCCTTTTGTTTTTATTGAATTTATGTCTAGAAATTCCCTTCTACCACTTTAGAAACATCCACACATTTCAATATGTGGATTTCATTTTTATTATTTATTTCTATTGTTAAATTCTTACTATAATTGCTTTTTATATTGATGTTTAGTATAGAATTATGTTTTTTAATTAAACATGTATTTTCTATTATGTTGTTGAAGATATTTGAAAGAAATATTTTCCCAGTCTATCAAAGCCAAGAATAAGACCAATACCTTTCTTTATTTTCTCCTTTGCATGTCCCAAGTTTATGCAGCAGTCTCTAATTAGGCTTCTCACCCTGGGAAGGTCCTGTGTTCTCCCTTGTTCTGAAATCTTGTGTAGCTATCCCAGAAGATAGTCCGTTACTTCACAATTTGGCGCAAGCCTTTAGGATGAAAGCCTGCTTTTGTGCTTTCCTATTTCTCTGGAGTGTTTTTTTTTCTCCTCATTTAATTCTCTGCAGATTTTTTCTGTTGTTCCACATTAGGAGTGTATATTATTTTAAAATCTTCTACAGTTGTGCTGGTTATCGAGTTTGCCATATTGCTAAAATATGACTCTAAACAAAATTAGATGCATTAATATGTTATCACTATTTATAATAAACATAAACACACCTTAAATCTTTTTATTAGAAATATGTCTAGGGTAAGAAATTGTACATCATCTCATGGCACACAGGTCCAGTAAAACCTGCTAATTTTCCTTAATTTAGTGGCTTCTTTAAAAACCAACTTTAGATTGTTGGGAAAAAAGTATGCCCTCAATTTGATAACTACATTTATGCAGAATGGACTTCTATTCTGGATGAACTCCTTGCTAACAATGGAATTTAATTTGTTTTTATAGAAATCTGATAAATTATCTTTAACAATACAATATATTTACTATTTTAGTTAACAGTATGTCCATATTAGACCAAAACCAAATAGATGTATTTATTTTTGCAAAAAGAAACAGAGATGTACCAAAAATAATGAAATGGGTTATCTCTGGGGAACAGAGGAAGGAATAGGTGGAAGGGATAGAGGTGAGGAAGCTGGACTTTTCTAAGCATAACTTTTTACATAGTTTTGACTTAAAAAAACAAAACTTTTAACTTTGGAATTACAGATTCAGACCAGGTATGGTGGCTCATGCCTGTGATCCCACCATCTTGGGAGGCCAAGGTGGTCAGATCACTAGAACTCAGGAGTTCGAGACCAGCCTAGGCAACATGGCAAAAATCTCATCTCTACAAAAAATAAAAAAATTAGCCGGGCGTGGTATTGTGTGCACATAGTCTCAGCTACATGGAGGACTGAGGTGAGAGGATCCTTTAAGACAGGGAGGTTGGCTGCAATGAGCAGAGATCTCACCACTGCACTCCAGCCTGGGCAACAGAGTGAGACCCTGTTTCAAAACAAACAACAATAAAAATGTGACTTGCAAAATAAAGCATTGGAGTTACTGCTCTCTTAATACCAAAAAAAAAAAAGAAAGAAAGAAAGAAAGAAAGAAATATAGGGTCAACCTATATAGTTCATATTCATTTACTTTAAACAATTTTGTTTTGGTTTCAGGGCCTATGAGATTTCTTTGTTCTGCCTCAAACAATACAAAAGTTCATTTCCAAACAGGATTTTTCCTTGGTTGTCCCAAATCTTTGGAACATTTTTGTAACTGACCTAGTTCTAATGCATATTCCTATCTGAGACTGGTGTAAAAAGTTTTTACATCGTATAGACATCTTTGAGTTGAAATGTTCTCTGTGATATAAAGGATATCCATTGCCTTTTAGTTTGTTTTTTTAATAAAAAGCATCAAATGAAGGGGAACTATAAGGATAATTTAGTTTATGAATTGTATTTCCTTTCATAGCATCTTCAGTTTCTTTTTAAATATATGTATCAGAATAAGTATAATTAAATGGTATTTTTAAAACTATGCTTCATTATCCTGATCTGTGGGTTGTTAAAATGTGTTATGTAACATAGTTCTTCATAATAAAGTAATTTTGGGAACTACTGGATTAAATGAAATTAAAAGGATTACTTTACTACAAGACTTCACTTACACTTTAATATTTTAATCCACATTCTAAAACTTTAAGAAGGAACACATTTGACCTTATTTGATCAAAGACACTTACTTTTACCTTACATCTCAAAGTAAAAAACATTATCTGGTTTCTAGTTTACTAGTAAGATTCCCAACTTGTAGGTTGAAGTGGACGAGGGGGATAGAAATATAAAAACAACAATTACAAATAGCAAAAGCAGTAATTATAAATAATTTTTTAAAACATTTAATCAAATACAGATAAAAATAATATAAATAATAGTCATAATCAAAATAATTTTCATAGTGGGTCCTATTATTGCAAACTAATATTAAAGATTGTGATGTCTGGATTAACCAAAGAGAAACTTGAAGTGCTGGATTTCTAACGATAAGATAGCCAAAGAAAGACACTGTGAATGTGAATATGAAAGATGTTTTGAATATGGTAGTATATATTTTTAAATGGGGGGAGGTGGCTCATTAGGGCCTGAAAGTAAAGTGACTGTATAATAGTCTAATTGATAGTGCAAACAAGGACATTTATGAACATGGAAGGAGACCTATTAATAATTATGTCAGTCTTTTTTATAAAAGCTGTTCTAACAGGTGTGAGGCGATATCTCACGTGTTTTTGTTTTTGTTTGAGACAGAGTTTCACTCTGTCACCCAGGCTGGAGTGCAGTGATGCTATCTCAGCTCACTGCAACCTCTGCCTCCTGGGTTAAAGCGATTCTCCTTCCTCAGCCTCCCAAGTAGCCGGGACTACAAGCACTCACCAACCATGCCTGGCTAATGTTTTGTATTTTTGGTAGAGATGGGGTTTCACCACATTGGCCAGGCTGGTCTTGAAAGCCTGATGCTTGCCATGTGATTCAGCTAGTGAGTATGTATCCACATAAATAAAATTGGTATATTGATCAATTATCTGTACTCTCACATTCATTGCAGTAGTATTCATAGCAGCCAAAAAGTGGAAACAACCTAAGTGTTCATCGCCAAGTAAATGGATTAAAAAAACGTGGCATATATAAGCAACAGAGTCCTATTCAGCCTTGAAAAAGAAGGAAATTATGTTATTTGTGATAACATAGATGAATCTGCAGAACATTATGTTAAATAAAATAAGCCAGACACAAAAAGAAAAATACTACGTGATCTGACTTATACGTGGAATCTGAAAAAGTTAAACTCAGAAGAACTGTGTAGAATGGTGGTTACCAGAGGCTTGGGAAGAGAGTGGAGTGGTGGAGATGTCAAGGACACAAAATTTTAGTTTAACAGAGAAATAAGTTCAAGAGATTTATTGTACATTATGATGTCTATACTTAATAACAATATATTATATATTTAAATTGCTAAGACAGCAGATAAAAAAACAATTATGTCAAGGTAACAGGCAAAAATGAAACTCTTCTTGCAAACTTGGAGATTTCCTTGGAAAATAGGTTTCAAAAGGAAACTTTAGAAGAAAATCGGAATAGAGCAATGTTGTAAGTTTTAATTGACTTTTTGTTGTTGTTGGAAAATTCAGAGAAAACACGGCTTCAGTAAGAGTTGTGTTTAGCATATCAAGATTTCAGAGGTAACTATAAGGTTGGAAATTGTTCAGAACGTGTCACCCCAAAGTATGATGCTCTAGCATATTAACTATTGGAAAAATTAAAGTTGTAAGAAGAACATTCTGATTCCCCTTTTCTTCTTAAAGAAAAGAGATGAAGTTCCCATGTGAGAGCTTCCCTCTCCATACAAGGAGAAAAGAAGTATACTTACCAAGGACAGTAAGTTGAGAACAAGATAATTCTGTATAAAGAAACGTTGTTAAAGTCATTTTTATCATCCTTTAGCTACCCAATATATTTTAGTTTCCACAATTGCCTTTCTTGGTTCAATTTAGTATAAAAGCATTGCAGTTAGGCCAGATTTGGGGGTATTTATTTTCCACCGGAAGCACCAGGTAGATGTAAAAATCTGTGTGCTTTTCACCGATTGGTCTATTTTATGCCAAATTAATTCTCAGGTTCATCTGGAGAACAGAAGATAGTAGAAGTAAAACTTTTTTCCCCTTGTTACTCCTCAGAATTGTCAGATTTAGGTTTTTGACTGAAGAAAAAAAAAAAGAAAATGAAGATGACCTTGGGAATGGCAATAACTGTTTAAATAAAAGCAAAATGTATGAGAGAAATAGTTGATAGCTGGACTTCATTAGAATTGAAACTTCACAGACTGGAAAAAAAAATTATAAAAGACACATCTAATACGAGTCTGTTTCCCAAAACATACAATTATTAAAACTCAAGAATAGAAAAGGAACAACTCAGCAAACAGGCCAAAAACCTTACCAGACACATCACTAAAGAAGATGTACAGATGGAAAAAGGCATAGATGTACACATCCTATATCATCAGGAAAATGCAAATTAAAACAATGAGATGTCACTATACACCTATTAGAATGACCAAAATCCAGAACACTGACACCACCAAATATTGGTGAGAATGTGGAACAACGGTACCTTTCACTCATTGCTGGTAGGAATGCAAAGTGGTATAGCCACTTTGGCAGCGAGTTTGGTGATTATTTTGCAAAAGTAAATACACTCTTTATACATGATACAGTAGCCAAGCTCCTTTGTTTTCAGCCGAAAGAGTGAAAAAATTATATCCTTACAAATACCTGCACATAGATGTTTGTAGCAGCTTTATTCATAATGACAAAAACTTGGAAGTACCAAGATGTTATTCAGTAGGTATATTAATACACTGTGCTAAATCCAGACAATGGGATGTTATTCAGCACTAAATGCTGAAAATCTTCAACATTTTATGGCTACTAAACCATTATGTGAAGGAAACGTAAATGCATACACCACTAAGTAAAATACGCCAATCTTGAAAGGCTATATCATGTATTATTCCAACTACCTGCCATTCTGGAAAAGGCGAAACTATGGAGACAGTGAAAAGATCTGTGGTTAGGGATTAGGAGAGAGGAATGAAAAGCCAAATCATATAGGATTTTTAGGGTAGTGAGAATACTATATATATTACTGTAATTATAGCTATATGCCTGTATACATTTGTCCAAACCCAGAGAAGGTACAACATCGAGTGCACCCTAATGCAAATCATGGACTTGGGTGAGTATGATGTATTGATGTAGGTTCATCAATTATAATAAATATGCCACTCTGGTAGGGGATAACAATAATGGGAGATCCTATGCATGTGTGGGGGTAGGGAGGAGATGGGAACTCTCTGAGCTTTATTCTAAATTCTGCTGTGAACTTCTAACTGTTCTTAAATAGTCTTTAAGCATGATAACAAAAAAACCCATATAAGTGTACACATAAAAGCAAAACCAAATCAAATACATATATATATATATGTGTTTGCTTTTATGTGTACACTTATATGGTTTTTGTTGTTATATATATATATATAGATATATTGTTGTTATATCTATATATAGATATATATATATATAGGCATACTCCATTAGCCCACTATATGTAAGGGGGAGTTGTGAAATAAGCATAGAAACTGGATGGCTTACTAACTGTATTCACATTATTTCCATTCCAATCTCCTCCAGTATCTGATAGAAATTTGCTTACTTATGTCATTTACACAAGAAATACATTTGCATGTACTTTAATTTCAGAGCAGTATATTTATCTATAATTATCTAATTTTGTTTTATACTTCCATTATATGGCCTGTGGATTTATGATTTGGGACTTTTTCTGATATTTATCAAGACTCTTCCATGCACTTTGTATGAGCTACACAATTTATTCCTCTAATTCAATCTGTAAAAAATACAATAAAGTGTAAGGGGAGGCATGTGAGGAAGAGAGGCAGATAGCATGAATGATGTCTCATTTTTCTGACAAAGAATATAACAAGGATGGAAAAATGATACACCGTGAATTCATTGTGGTGACAAAGATTGTAATGAAAATTGTTATGAACATAACCAACCACATTCTCATTGCACTCTGTGGATTGAAATCTTCTCATACTCCTCAGAGGCTGCACCCATCCTCCACTGACTGATGAGTCTTCTACATAGTTCTACTTTAATTTGCTCTAAAAATATTTTTGATATAAATGGGCCATTAGGAAAAGCAAGTAATAAAAATTTGAAAATTGATGCTTGAGTTCTAATTCCAGTGACTGGTCAAGAAGATATATCTTATTTGCTATTATAAAATTATATTAGTTGGCAGGTTAATAAATGGCAGTGTTTCAATCAAAAACTGTCTTTTTACCCTGCCAAATAAAGTCCGATGATTGTCGTGTTTGCAGCACAAGAAGTAGAGAGGAGGTTGGATAAGATAAATAAGTTTATAATAAACAAGAGTCCCAGACATTTTTTAAAAAGTATATCATGATATTCTATTCTAATAACAGTATGTTAAATTATGTGATACTAACCTAAAATATTGAAATTATAAAATTTTGACAAATGATAACTTTAAGTTATTGACCTATAATAATATATGCCATAAGCTAACTGTAGAATAAAATAGAAGCATGGTCAAGTTGTTTTCTACAAAAAGATGTGGCATACAGGGTGTTACTCAGTTCTAAAAAATTTTGAAATATACTCTTAACTTAAAAAATAAAACAGTAATGATGACAATAGCTTCCTTAACTAATAACATATCAGAAAATATACCAAACGTATTTTAGAATAAAATACTATAAGCATTACCAGGGTAGAAGCAAAGCTTTTATATGTTATCCAGCACTGTCCTAATGGTCCAACTCTTGAGATAAATCAAGGAAAATACAGGAGTGATGCTAGAAATGCAGTCACAGATATAGATGTACTTCAAGGCAACTTATTTTTGACCCAGAAAATCAGAATAAACTGGAATAGTACTTATGTTTCAGAGATTTGTTCACTTTAGATAGTGAAACATATTTCCTAAATTTTAGTAATTAAATATAATTACTAAATTATATATAATAGTTATTCACAATGTCAACAAAACTATAAGACATATAAAAGGATTAACAAATTATATAAAATATTATAAGGTGTCACTGGGGAATACAAATCTTGAATGAAACTAACTTGTAGTATTTTCCAGCTAAAAAATTTGATTAATAGTTCTATAGAATACTAGAAACACTTGACAAATCATTTCTATACCACACATGGTAGAACAAATTATGGAAAGCAGCTAATAAAATTCTAGATACCACCTGTTTTACTAGATATGAATTTGTACTTGGAAACTACAGTGACTGAAAGGAGATATTATTTAGTATAGAAATAGACTGATCTCAAATAAACAGACTGATAAACAAATTAGATCTGAATATAGATTGTGCATATATGAATGTCTGATATATCATAAAACTTGTGTTTCAGAGCTGTAGAAATATAATTAGTTCTTCAATAAATTGCTTTAATGCAATTTGGTATCCATATGGAAAATGTCATAAAATATCCATATCTTTTATTAATCTTAATACATTTCAGATGTATGTTCGGTCTAAATATAAGATTTAAAATTATGAGCGAGCTAGAATAAAATATAAAATAATATATTTTATAATAATAATTTAGGGTATTAAAGCTGAATCTTTTGTATGTCAAAAGACACTATTAATAAGAGGACAAACATTGGAAAATGCAAAATGATACCACAGTCACCACAAAACAATTTGACAGAAGCTTCTACATATTTAAAGTTCTATAATATATATTTAAGTGGATGGGAGATGTTAAAAAGAAATGGCAAATATGTAAATAATTATTCTATTTTTGTGAAATATATAGTAACATGTGCAATTGATATATACAAAGATAATATATTTTATATATTTTTAGGTTTAGGAGCAAGGATTTTATAATTTAAAAAAAAATTATATGGAAGAAAACTCTAAGAATTATTACCCATTCTCTTGGATCTCATCATGCTACTTCCCAGCTAAAATTTTGATTTTTTCTTTACCTGCAAGATCTCAAATCTCTTGCTACAACTTGCAAAACCTTTCATCTTTGGACCATATTACTGCCAATTACCTTATGCCCCTTCAACATGTGTCTATTCTGTTGGATAAACTCACCATGGAAGTTAATGCTCCATGACTCTGCCGCTGTTATTCCCTCTGCCTGGATTTATCTTACTTTCCGCCTTACATGCAAACACCTTTAGCATTCAAAATCGTTTCAAATATCACCAAGTCTCTCAAACAGAATTAACAGACCATCAGGCAAATCATATAGCATATCATATGTGCTTTCATCTGCAAAATGGAGTACTATATAAGACAATACTCATAAATACATATAATAGTTTCTAACATACAGCAGCCACACAATAAATGTAACTTATCAGTAGCTATCCTTCTTTGTGCTTTTGTAACACTTATTATTTCATAGTTTCAATTGTATTTAATTATTCTCTATCTTCTATTGTATCATAAATAAACTTTGGGACTGATACGAAGCCTTCTACATTACGTGCCCTCATATAAAGAAGCCTTCTACACTATGCGCCCTCACATAAAATGTTTATGCTTTGTATAAAGTACATAAGACATACATGTTTATACTTTATATAAAGTATATATACTTTTTGATATAAGTATATATATTTTATATACTTTATAATATTGAATTGAATTGAATAAACAGATTGAATTGAAAGAAAGTTGACTGAATAAACAGAACATCGTAGGTAACATGAGTTTTTATATTAACAAAGCATTGGTGGAAAATCTATTAATAGTAAAAAATAAAATTATATTCTGTGTATTAATATTTTATGATAGTAGGACAAGTTACAGAAAAGTATTCTTCCTTGGGAAGAGAAGGCTGTTGCCGATTTATCATTTAACTACATTAGAGAAGAACTTAATGTTTTTAACATGGACCAATCTCCATGTGGTGATATCCTTTCCAGGCATGCATAACCATCAGGTTCTTAGTCTTTCATCAAAGGATGTCAACCCTATTCCTTCTTGACATGACAGTAGAAGAATATGGTCCTGTTTTTGACAATTAATATGAAAATGCCTACTCGAGAGGTATTTTTTCCTAAGAAAAACTCTCAAATTTACTTATGTGTACTAAATTATACTTGCTATGCTTAGAATGTGTCCCCTTTAAAATACAGGTGTTGCCAATGTGATAGTATTATTAAGCAGTGGGGCCTTTACAAGTTATTAGACCATCAGGGCTCCTCCCTTGTGAGTGGGATTAAGATCCTTCTGGTAGTGGCTTCATGCAGTACTAGGCTATTTTGCCTTTTTGTCTTCCAACATATGAGACCACAGTGTTCCTCCCCTTCAGAGGATGCAGCCCTCACCTGACAACTGAACCTGCTGGCACCTTGATGTTGGACTTCCCACTCTACAGAACTGTGAGAAAATAAATCTTGTTCTTTATGAATTACCTGATCTTAGGTAGTTTATTATAACGGCACAAAATGGACTAAGATGCTTGCATACCACACTTAGGTATGATAAAAGCTTATAAACAATGAGTTATATCAAATTAGTAAATAGTTCTTTAATACCCTATAATATATCTATTCTTGGATTGAATTTTAAAATCATATGGCTGTAAAACAAAACCAAAATCTTTTGTCCTTGGGACCTTTTACTTCTCTGCCTTCCCCCAAAATTCAATTGCTTTTAATAAATTGTGTTTTGGCATAATGCATCATCCTGCACTGAGATGTGAAAGAAGAAGCTGCCCTGTGTTTCTCCTTACTGTAATCACTGTGAGGATCTTTTTGAGGATATTTATTACACTCATATTCATAATTTTAGGCTTTCTGAGAATACAAGGAATTTATTTCTTAGGACCCAGGGCATGGGAATCATCATGCTTCATTTGAGTAGCTAGTGTATCTATAATTAATTTTATGTATAGTTTAAATCAATACACTATAAAACTTTTATATCAATTAAAAAAGAGGAGACAAGTTTTTGATCCTTGTGAAGGATTATGAAGAATACATTTTTGTCTGTAATTATATATTATTATATAAAATATTTTATTTGTTTACTTATTTTAATATAGGGTCTCACTCCAGGCTGGAGTGCAGTGTAGTGCTTCATGGCTCACCACAGCCTTCACCTCTCAGATTGAGGTGATCCTTCCGCCCACAGCCTCCCAAGTAGCTGGGACTATAGGTATACGCCACCATGTCTGGCTAATTTTCCTATTATTTTGTAGAGACAGTGATTTGCCATAGTGCCCAGTCTGGTCTCGAACTCTTGGCCTCAAGCAGTCCTCCTACCTCAGCCTCCCAAGGTGCTGGGATTTTAGGCAAGAACTTCGTTTATATTTTAATACATTTGCTGTAACTGTTTTACTTGAAGAAATCTTCTTGTTACAGCTGTGAACCCCAAAAATCTGAGATAGGCCTCAGTTAATTTAGAGAGTTTATTTTGCCAAGATTGAGGACACTCCCCCATGACATAGCCTCAGGATGTCCTGATGACATGTGGCACAGTTTAGTTTTAGGGAGAAATGAGACGTCAATCAATATATGTAAGAAATACCTTGGTTGGATTTGTAAAGGTAGGACAATTTGAAGCAAATGCAAGAAGACCTGAAGCTGGCTTCCTGGTTTACAGATAGGTGAGTGAATTGGTGGCATTCTTTGGAGTTTGTGATCAGTCTTTTCAGAGGAGGCAATCAGATGTGCATCTATCTCAGTGAGCAGAGGGGTGACTTTGATTAGAATGAGAGGCGGGTTGGCCCTAAGCAGTTCCCAGCTTGACTTTTTCCTTTAGCTTAGTGATTTGGGGGCCCCAGGAATTATTTTACCTTCACACATCTAACTGATTAATTGGAGAATTAAATTCTTTTTGCAGGTCTAAGATAATATTTCTATCTAAGCATACGTATCAGCAGCATTCATTAAATTTTGGTAGGAATGGATTCTCTTGCTAAAGTAACACACTTGGATTTTTAAAGAAATCCAGTGCTTATACCATGTCAAAAAGGCAAATCAACAAAAAATTTAATCTAGTATGTGAGATGGAATCTTATGTTTCTAATAAAAGTTCTTTAATCATTTGCTTCCCCCCAAAAGTGACTTTAATATCATAGCCAAACATGTATTATAAAGTGGAATACTGACAAAATCTTGTCATAAATACTATTGTGTATTATAATTTTTATATACAATACCTATATTTTTACACCCACCCTCTAATAGTGAGATTCTTATTGGATGGGTTCACTTTTTATACTTTATATCTCCTGTAACATACTGTGCAGCACCATATGGAATACTTAATTAATATTTGGGTTGAAAATTCTAATCAATGCTTTTAATATCTCAAGTCCACATCATAGTCACAGCTAATTGAATGAGAGGTGAGAATTGACAAGGGGATTCCTTTGCCCCCTGGAGGATCCTGAGTTTTGACTAAGACAATTAGGTACTCTTTCTGGAAATTTCTAAGTAGGACATGAAACTAATTCCATGTGGTAACTGAACTTTTAACAAGAAGACTTAGGTATTAAGAATATTTAGGGGAAATTTTGGGTAAATTTTAGCTGAATTAGAAAAGGAAAATAGGAAAATAGAAACTAAAAAAAAATTGTCAGCGCACAAATGAGAATAATAAACGGCAAGTTTATCCTGATTTACAATGATGCTTCATTCCTTCTTCTTATTCTTCCTGAGCTTTCTAGTGAATTCCATATTTCCTCAATCTATTATGTTGGGAGTTTTGTTTATTGTAAGGCTACTAAAATGTAAGTAAAGCAAAGCAACTCAGGAAATACAGGTGAGAGTTCTTCAGGCCAGATCTCTTTAGATTTACTTACATTTCCACTCAACTAATAAAAACATAAAATAAGAACATATGCGTAAAGAATTGAGTAAAACAGGTTAACTCTGATTTTGACTTTTGTTTAAAAAGTCAATTAGATTGAAAACATCATTATTGTTTATTTTGTGTGGCATGATGTCCTGAAAACATAAAAAAGCATAAATAAAATGTATTTGCTTTTATTCCAACTTGAATAAGCATTGAGTTGATATAATAAAGCAATTATTAAAGTAACCCTAAATTAAGTAACATATGTTCCATGAATTTTGAAAAAAATTCTTTGGTGAAGTTTGATTTACCCTATCGGAAGGAGAAGCTGGAGTTTCAAAACTTTCAGAAAGACTTAAGCATCAATGATTAAATCATTAAGAAATATTTCTAATTGGAGAGTCTCCTTATCAGTTCTGCTTAGGGCTAGATTCAGGATTTTTTAACTTCAGACTTCTTAAGCAGTAGCTGTGTTTTTATTTCTTGTTTTCTTTTGAACAAAAGCATTAAGCTCTGTATTCCTGTGAGATAAGCAGTTGATGGACTAAATGGATGCAGTGACTCCATCCATACCAGTGAGAGACATGGTAGAAAATTGATTTTATTTATTGGCAAAAGCAAAGTTGCTTTCACAATAATGGCAGACAGATATTTCCCAGAAATACTCTTTGCTGCTGACCTCCTCACCACTGGCTGGCATGTCGATTGCTCACTGATCAAGGATACAAGTGATTGCTTCAGCTCACTTGCTGAAGTCTTGGGTTTAGTATTTAACTAATTTGACCTCGTCAATATTTTTATTTAAAGAACAAACATACCTAATTTTGAAGCTGCATTTAAATGAAGAGAAATGATTATTGGTTTATTCATTCAAAAACTGAAGAAACATGTCAAAAGGCTGTAGTCTGTTACCTCTGTGCAGTCACATCATCACTGGGCTTGCACAGCTAACTGTTGTCTTAATTTACTTTATTGCAGAGAGTGAAATAGCCCAGAGGAGTCTTTCATAAAAAAAATCTGACAATAAATTTCCCCAAAGACCTCTCATTTATAAAGTAGACATATATAACATGGGGAAACATCCTTGTATTGTCATTTAGGATGTATAGTTTTTAATGATCTGCTTGTAATTTTGTATTGTGGGCAGTAGATTCAAACTATAAAACAATATTTTAAAAGTGTCTTCCAGAAAAAAAGTTATATCGATACAATATATCATGCACAGAAATATATGTTACACTTTTTTAGAGAGTTTTTTTTTTATAACCTGGATTTATACTTTTATGAAGTAGTTCACATTATTCCTCTGGATATCTTTCAGTTATTCATAATGTGTAAAACTACAAACAGAATGTTTCATGATAAAATCAGTAATTTGTTCTTCTATTCTATAAATTTAAAATTATTAGTGTGAATGATAAATATGCCCAGAGTACTATACACAAAAAAGAAAAAAATTGAAGACTCATAATTTGATGTCTAATATGTACATGTATCAGGAAAGATATTTAATATTTTGTTAGAAATACAGTTCTGCTCTTGCATTTGTAATGTTAATTACTGAAGAGTTTAATTAAACAGAGAGGTAAAAATGAAAATTGAAACATCTTGTGAAATAAAATATAATTTCTATATATCAGTGGACGTTATTAACTTTTAAGTGATCAGCAGTTCTCTACAGCAAGTGATCAGATTTCACAGAAGAATTGCCAATATGATGAAAGATATGCACTTTTTATGAAAACTCTTCAAATGATATTCTTTTTTGTATTGGTTTGTGCATTTTATTTATTTTTTAAATTTTTAAATATTATACATTAAGTTCTGAGGTACATGTGCAGATCGTGCAGGTTTGTTACATAGGTATACACGTGCCATGGTGGTTTGCTACATCCATCCCCTCATCATCTACATTAGGTATTTCACCTAATGTTAGTTCTCCCCAATGCCTCCAACCCCCTCCTATCCCTTCCCTAGCCCCCGACCCACCTGACAGGCCCTGATGTGTGACATTCCCCTCCCTGTGTCCATGTGTTCTCATTGTTCAACACCCACTTATGAGTGAGAACATGCGGTGTTTGGTTTTCTGTTCTTGTGTCAGTTTGCTGAGAATGATGGTTTCCAGCTTCATCCATGCCCCTGCAAAGCATATGAACTCATTGATGGGCATTTGGGTTGGTTCCAAGTCTTTGCTCTTGTAAACAGTGCTGCAAAAAACATATGTGTGCATGTGTCTCTATAATAGAACAATTTATAATCCTTTGGGTATATCCTCAGTAACGGGATTGCTGGGTCAAATGATATTTCTAGTTCTATATCCTTGAGGAATCACGACACTGTCTTCCACAATGGTTGAATTAATTTACACTCCCACCAACACTGTAAAAGTGTTCCTATTTCTCCACACCATCTCCAGCATCTGTTGTCTTCTGATTTTTTAATGATCACCATTCTAACTGGCATGAGGTGGTATCTCAATGTGGTTTTGATTTGCAGTTCTCTAATGACCAGTGATGATGAGCTTTTTTTCATGTTTGTTGGCTGCATACATGTCTTCTGTTGAAAAGTGTCTGTTCATATACTTTGCCCACTGTTTGATGGGGTTGTTTTTTTGGTGTAAATTTGTTTTAGTTCTTTGTAGATTCTGGTTATTAGTCCTTTGTCAGATGAGTAGATTGCAAAATTTTTTTCCCATTCTCTTGGTTGCTGGTTCACTCTATTGATAGTTTCTTTTGCTGTGGAGAAGCCCTTAAGTTTAACTAGATCCAATTTGTCTATTTTTGTTTTGTTGCCATTACTTTGGGTGTTTTAGTTATGAAGTCCTTGTCCATGCCTGTGTCCTGAATGGTATTGTCTAGGTTTTCTTCTCTAGTCTTTATGGTGTTAGGCCTCATGTTTAAATCTTTAATCCATCTGGAGTTAATTTTTGTGTAAGGTGTAAGGAAGGGATCCAGTTTCATCTTTCTGCTTATGGCTAGCCAGTTTTCCCAACATCATTTATTAAATAGGGAATCCTTTCCCCATTGCTTGTTTTTGTCAAGTTTGTCAAAGATAAGATGGTTGTAGATGTGTGGTGTTACTTCTGAGGCCTCTGTTCTGTTTCATTGGTCTATATCTCTGTTTTGGTACCAATACCATGCTGTTTTGATTACTGTAGCTTTGTAGTATATTTTGAAGTCAGGTAGCATGATGCCTCCAGCTTTGTTTTTTTAATTGCTTAATATTAACTTGGCTATGTGCGCTTTCTTTTGGTTTAATATGAAGTTAATCACAAGCATTCCTATCTACCAATAACAGACAAACAGAGAGCCAAATCATTAGTGAACTCCCATTCACAATTACTACAAAGAGAACAAGATACATAGAAATACAATTAACAAGGGATATGAAGGACCTCTTCAAGGAGAATAACAAACCACTGCTCAAGGAAATAAGAGAGGACACAAACAGATGGAAAAATGTTCCGTGTTCATGGTTAGGAAGAATCAATATCGTGAAAATGGCCATACAGCCCAAAGTAATTTATAGATTCAATGCTATCTTGATCAAGCTATCATTGACTTTCTTCACATAACTGCAAAGATAAATCTTTAGCCTAATTGGTTCAAAATTGTTAATGATAAAATTGTTCTGGATATCTGGGAGTTAACCTATTTGCTGGGGTATTCAAAGGATCAAGAATGGAGGTTCTTTATTTTACCAGTGAGTTTTATACCTTAAAAGGACATCCAGTGGCTGAATGGATAAACCAGAATAAACTGTACACTACCTTCAAGAAATGTACTTCATCTGTAAAGACCCACATAGACTGAAAGTGAAGGGGTGGGAATGGATAGTCTATTCGATTAGAAACCAAGATCCAAAAAAGGGGAGGCAGTAGATATACGCACATGAGACAAAATGTACTACAAATTAAAAACTGTAAAATAAAATACAAGGAGGGCCATTATATAATGATAAATAGATCAGTTCTATAAGAGGATGTAACTGGGGTTGACTGATTGTTCTAAGGCATTTCAGAAGGCTATTTGTTTAGAACATGAGTTCAAAAACTATCAATTAATAGAAGTGTATTTTTTGTTGTTGTTGTTTTAAGGCTAGAGTGATGCCATCCAGGTATTTTTTGTGTCTTCAAAGTTTGTATTTATTATAGGTATATGGATAAAAATTAAAGACTTTAAGCAGGTGTGCATAATATGAGTTTCTTTATAAAATCATCCCCCTTATTATAAGAGAGCAGGGCAAGAATGAAAAGATGGCAATGAATTTACCCAGGTATCTAGGTATAATAATGATGGCTTACACTAGGGGTTTCGGGGTAATGGTGAAAGTAGGTAAATTAGACATATCATTTAAAGGTAGAATAGACAGGACTTGACAAATTGTAGGGTATGTGAGAAATGGAGGAATCAAGAATGCCTTCTAGGAGCAAAACAAATGTCCATTAGCTATAATTTTACTGTATAATGTTGGTAGAATTAAATGTACAAACAGCAATTTGGTTATCTTGTAAAATTGAATAGGCATTACGACTATCCTAATAAATGCTAAAATTTTGCTGATACCAGTGGAACATTTACTTTGATATGTAGGTTGTTGCTTTAGAAGTTGAAAGAGAAGAGGAGAGAGATCCAAGATGGCCGATTAACAACAGCTCAGGATTGTAGCTCCCAGTGAAAGCGCAGAGAGCGAGTGGACGCCGCACTTTCAGACGAATTTTTGTTGCCCACAGACTAGGAGATTCCCGGCGGAGGAGCC
>CAUYLG010048947.1:0-34932 GCA_963573385.1 Cacajao melanocephalus
TTTTTGGTTCCATATGAAGTTTAAGGTGGCTTTTTCCAGTTCTGTGAAGAAGGTCAGTGGTAGCTTGATGGGGATAGCATTGAATCTATAAATTACTTTGGTTGATATGGCCATTTTCATGATATTGATTCTTCCTAACCATGACCATGGAATGTTTTTCCATCTGTTTGTGTGCTCTCTTATTTCCTTGAGCAGTGGTTTGTAGCTCTCCTTGAAGAGGTCCTTCACATCCCTTGTTGGTTGTATTCCTAGGCATTTTATTCTCTTTGTAGCAATTGTGAATGGGAGATCACGCATGATTTGGCTCTCTGTTTGTCTATTATTGGTGTATAGGAATGCTTGTGATTTTTACACATTGATTTTGTGTCCAGAGACTTTGCTAAAGTCGTTTATCAGCTTAAGGAGATTTTGGGCTGAGATGATGGGGTTTTCTATATATACAATCATGTCATCTGCAAACAGGGACAATTTGATGTCCTCTCTTCCTATTTGAATACCATTTTAATCTCTATTTTGTTTAGTTCTGTACTGGTCTTTAACATCTCTTTTCTTCTGCTAATTTTGGGCTTAGTTTGTTCTTGTTTTTCTAGTTTTTTGATGTGCATTGTTAAATCACTTACTTCAAATCTTCCTACTTTTTAAAATGCAGGCTTGTACTGCCATGAACTTCACTCTTAGCACTGGTTTTGCTGTTTTTCATGTTTTTGTAAATTGTGTTTCCATTTTCATTTGTTTTATAGAATTTTCTTAACTGTAACTCTTTTCTTAACTCAGTGATCATTTAGGAGTTTGTTGTTTAATTTCCATATGTTTATACAGACCACAGTTCCTCCTGTTATTGATTTCTAATTTTATTTTATTGTGATTTGAGAAAATACCTGATATAATTTCTATTTTTAAAATTTCTATGTCTCTGAAAAAGGAACTGTTCAGCAGGCTGATGAGTAAGACCTTAGAGTTGTCCAGCTACACAGAAACAAGATGCCTATCATAGCTAAGACCTACTTGTGATATTTAAATGATGCAATAAAAGACCTATTAATTTGGGGAAAAAAATTTTTTTTTGAGACTTAGTTTGTGTCCTAACATGTGTTCTACCCTGGAAAATATTTCATGTCCTGATAAGGAGGATGTGCATTCTGTGGCTGTTGCATAAAGTGTTCCATAAATGCCTGTTAGGTCCATTTGTTCTTATGTACCTAACAGTTTAAATCAATTTTTTTTTTGCTAGTTTTCTGCCTAGATGATCTTTCTAATTCTAAGAGTGGAATATTGAAGTTCCCAACTACCATTGTATTGTAATCTATTTCACTCTAAATCTATTCACATATATTTTATATATGGGTGCTCTGGTGTTGGGTGCATATATGTTTAGAATTATTTTTATTAGATATATATTTAGAATTGACCCCTTATTATTATATAAAATCCTTCTTGCTTTTTTTCTTTAATGCTTGTGACTTAAAGTCTATTTTATTCAATATAAGTATAACTAATCCTGCTGACTTGTTTTCTATTGGCATGAAACATCTTTTTTATCCCTTTACTTTTAGTGTATGTGTGTCTTTACAGGTGAGATGAGTTTCTTGTAGGCAGTATATAATTGGGTCTTATTTTTTAAATCCATTGAGCCAGTCTCTATTTTTGATATGGGAAGTTTAATTCATTTACATTCAAAGTTTTTACTAATATTTGAGGGCTTATTTCTGTCATTTTATTAATTGCTTGCTGTTTATTTTGTGTACGCTTTGTTCTTTTCTCTCTTATTTATCACTGTGATTTGGAGGTTTTCTGTAATGCTATAATTTGAATCTTTTCCTTGTTTGTGTGCTTACTTTACCAGTTGTCTTCATATTTACATGTATTTTCATGATGGTAGATATTGTTCTTTGTTTTCAGGTATAGAATTCTCAAAGTTTTCATGTAGGGTCAATATAATCATGATAAATTGTCTCAGCTTTTGCTAGTTTGGGAAATAATTTATTTTTCCTTCATTTATGAAAGATAACTTTCATGTGTTTGTATCCTTTGCTGACAGTTTTTTCTTTCAGAACTTTCAATGTATCATCCCATTCTCTCCTGGCCTGTAAGATTTCTACTGAGAAATCTACCTTTAGTCTTATGAGGGTTAATCTATAAGTGACTAGACACTTTTTCCTTGCTCCTTTTTAGAATTCTCATTTGTTGTTTTACTTTTGACACTTTGATTATAATGTATCTTGGAGAAGACATTTTGAATTTGTATCTTTTGGGGAATCTCTGGGCCTCCTGGATCTGGATGCTTAATTTTCTTGCTAGAGTTAGGAGTTTTTCATGTATTATTTTCTTGAATAAGTTTTTCTAACTGTTCATTTTTATCTGCACCTTCTAGGACTCTAAAAATGCAAAAATGTGGTCACTTTATGGTGTCACATATGCCACCCAAGCTTTTTTCATTCTTTTTTCTTTACTTTTGTCCAACTGGTTTATTTCAAAAGATCTGTCTTCAATTTCTAGGATTCTTTTTTCTGCTTGATCTAGTCTACTGTTGAAACTTCAAATGTATATTAAATTTCATTCAATAAATTATTTAGTTTCAGAATTTCTGTTTGGTTCTTTTTTACAATATCTATATTTTTGGTAAATTTCCCATTTATTTCCTGAATTAGTTTTCTGATTTCTTTGTATTATTTTTTAGTGTTATCTTGTATCTTACTAAATTTCCTTAAATCATATTTTGAATTCTTTTTTTTCAGGATTTTATAAACTTCTTTTTCAGTGGAATTTGTTGCTGTGGAATTATTGTATTCCTTCAGTGGTATCAAATTTCCTTAATTTCCCATGTTTCTTTTATCCTTATCTTGATATGTGCACATCTCTTATAACAGTCACTTCTTCCAATGCTTTGAATTTGCTTTCATAGTGGGGTGCTTTTTCCTGAGGTGGATCCATGGTGTTGATTGGATAAAGAACTTTGGCTTTGATTGTGTGTTCATGGAGTAGTGTAATCTCTGTATTACTCCTGTGGCTGTAAACAGTACTAGTTAAATTTAAATTTAGTTAAATTAGTTGTGGTAAAGTTGTGCTTGGGACCAGGACACCAGGTGGGCCGGATTTGGACCCCATGTTGGTAGCAGTAGTCTGAGCATACCTTTTGTTGGGCCCCAAAGGGGCATAAGCTGGCAATGGTTTTAGCAGGCCCAGGCAGGATAATTGTTGGGTCTCCAAGTGGGTTGCATGGGTTCTTGGAATGGCAGCAGATAGTCAGGCAGGTTCTCAAGACCCTGGGCAGTGGACATGGCATGGGCAATGGCAATAGCAGTGATGAAACAATCAGGTGTCTACCAGACACCTGGGTTGAAAATGGCTGTGACAGGATGGGTAGCCATTCCTTAGGCTCATATCTGGCACAAGTGGGTGGGTGCCAGCTGTGGCAGTAGTGGCAGGTTGAATGGATCTGACTCAGATATTGAAAGGAGTGCTTCAGTGCCAATGGTGGTACTCTGAACTGGGCAATTACCAGGTCCCTAGACAGTGTGCTAAGGGTTGGCAAAGCCAGGCCAGGTGGTCTAAACCTCAAGCCCCCCAGTGATTCACTCAGACACTGGCCATGGTAGGCAGGAGTGGGATGATCCCCAGGCTACCAGTGGACTGGGGTGGCTTTCAGTTATCCAATAAGTTTTTGTACATTATATATTCATTTTATTTTTTATCAAGTTAATTTTTGATTATCTTTTTGATTTCTTCTTTGAGAAATCAGTTGTTCAAGAGTGTCATTTTTAATTTCCACATATTTGTGAATTTTCTAAAATTTCTCCTGTTTCAAGTTTTATGCCTTTGTGGTAGGAAATGATAGATGACTTCATTGAATCTTCTTAAATTTGTTTAAACTTATTTTGTGGCCCAACTTATGAAGTGTCCTAGAGAATGTTCTCTGTGTGCTTGCAAAGAATGTGTATTCTGCTGCTGCTGGATAGCATGTTCTGTATACGTCTATTAAGTCCATTTTGTCGATAGTGTTATTCAAGTGCACTGTTTCCCTATTGATTTTTGTCTGAATGGTTTATCCATTGTTGAAAGTGAGTTATTAAAATCCCATTCTATAATTGTATTGCTGCTTATTTCTCTCATTAGTTCTGTTAATACTTCTTTATATATGGAAATGCACCAATGTTGGTTGCATACATAGGTCTATTTTTATGAAAGACTCACATACTACTTTGAATATTGTAGCTTTGTAGTAAGTCCTGAAACAGTTTGGGATCAGGGTAATACTGGTCTCATAGAATGAGTTAGGATGTGCTCATTCCTCTCTATTTTATGAGTTATATATGAAGACCTGCCATAGATTTAGTAGAATTTACCGTTTAAGCCATTCAGACCCAGAATTTTATTTGCAGAAAGTTTTCTAATTTCTATCCCAGTCTTGTTACTTCTATAGACCTATTTAGATGTTCCAGTTTTTTGCTAAATAAGATTTGTTAGTTTTGCTTTTTAAGAATTTGTCTATTTTATCTGCATTATCTAATTAGAGAGCATCCAGTTGTTCATAGTATTACTCTGTCCTTTCTCTTGATTCCTGATTTTATCTTTACTATACTTCAGTGTATCTTATTTGAAGGAAAAAATTAAATTTGTAGAAGTATAAATAATTGTCAAAGTAAATTAGTAAAAGTAAGTTTGGAAAGGTGTTTACAAACACATATATACAAAATATAACTGTAGACATACATACATATATGTATATATGTAACTTTTTGCAACATATAGTTTATTCAGTTCAAAATACAATATAATATTATCAAATATTTTTATACTTTTAGTATTTTATTTAAGTTCTGTTATTTTATTTGCTGTAAGACTTTAATGTTGAATAATGAAAGTATCAAATATAGGCATATTAAACAAACAAAAAATCCAGGAAACTGTGTTATATGTTGGGGATAATAAAAATGTCATAATCATTGGTGAATATTAGCTATTATTCTCCTTAAAAACAAAATGTCATGAAGAACCATCTACTACTATTTTGAGTCCATATTTTTGGTAATAAGAATAATTTTGATGCTTTCTATATGCCACGAACTATGCATTTATCTTATTCAGCACTCACAGAAATTATCTGAGAAATGCTTTCAATATTACTACTTAGTAGAAGACTTGAACTTGTAGATAATATTAAGAAAAACAAAACTTCTATCTAGGTGGTAAGGTGAAGAGTTGTGAGTTTCTACTTTCTCTAGGAGTCACAGAAATGCTCTCTAGCCCAGACAGAATCCACTAGCATTGAGAAGTTACTGGTTCAAGAAATACATATGTGATGTGATCAATAGTAGATTACATTAAAATTGTTAAAGTGACCAGAAACGTGTTCACATAGTCACCATACCTTTTGCTAATTTTCTACTCTTTTTCTTACTCTGATCTCTCAGGCAGCATTGTATCAAATTATAGTAGTGGATATTCCAAGTAAAACGATTAACTATTATTTTAACTTATTTAAAATAAAGTAAGCATCTTGGCTTTTCTGAAATAACAGCTCTGGGAGGAAGGTTTAGTCATTAAACTTATCACAGGTTTGCTTTGCTGCTTTTGTCTTCTTTGTGACGTAATAAGGCTTTCATTCTGTGCTGAGTACCAGGATGATGTCCATAGCACCAAAAGAAAAAAAAAAAAAAGACAAGCAAAAGAGCTTTTCTTTCTTTTAATTGTGTGGTTTTTTTTCTTTTCAAATAAGAAAATCATTACAGTAGCATAGTAGGGAGGTGTCTCCACTTCCTATTAAGAATCACATGTTGTATAAACAAAAGACACTGAAGAAATAAGCTCTGCATTTTTAGAATATTATTTTATCTGGGGCAGATACATGTTTAGTTGTTGATGAGGTTAAAAATATTCTAGGATGAGCCACACAATAAATATAAATTACAGTTTTTCTACTTTGTCACCTATTTACTAATTGTAAGGGGTTGACATTTCAAAATTTTATAGATTCATTTCAATTCTTATTGCATCTGAACTAAGCAGCTTCTTCAATAAATCATAAATGACAGGAATGTTGGGTGGTTAAAAAATACCAATAATGAAATAATTATGTATAAAATGGGAAGTGTAATAGGAATTTTGTCTGAATAAAAACAATATAAATCCCATTACTTGTTGCATTTAAGAATATGAAAAGATGCATTATGATGAAAAATATAATTTAAGTGTGCATTTAAGCAGCAGTGTTTCTTCATATGTAGTCAAGTAGGCAAATTAAGAAAAAGCTGATTAGGTCCTGAAGAATTAATCAGTAATTTCTGAGAATGAAAAAGGAGAATCAGTGAACAGTACCACAACTGAATGGTTATGTACAAGATTCTTTATAAGCAAAAGGGTTGCTATTTCCTTAAATAAGACTTACAAAGTGGGAGAGCAGAATACAGAAATGTATGGAAACAGAAAATAAACAGATCCTGACAAGAGGATTGTCCAACATGGATAAATTACAAAAGTAGCAAACGTGCATTCAGGCTATGGATTTATTTGCCTTTGGAATTTCACTTAATTAGAATATAGTATTGCCATCTAGTCATTCCTGCAACAACAAAAAATAAAATAAAATATATCAGACATTAAAAAGAGAATGATTCTCCAAGTCATAGTGTTAGCCTGAACTCTAAAGGGAAAGGGGGAGGGGGAACCTATGTTTCAGTGATGCAAATAGCATATAAATCAGTCTGAGGAATTTCATCTTAGAAATGAAACTTCTTCCAAAATTGTCAAAATGCCAGAAAGATTTCATTAAGATGAGAATTCTGAGCAATATGATACAATTTTTTGTAGTGTTACAATGCAATAGATTATCTCCTCCAAGTAGACAGACAGTGACCTTAGAAGTTAATTTTAACAATGGTGAATGCTTTTGAAAAGCTCAAAGGTGTAGGGCTTGCAGACACCTATAATTCTTTATATGTGTGTGTGTGTGTGTGTGTGTGTGTGTGTGTGTGTGTAAAGACAGCTTGACAAATTTTACATATATATATATATATATATATATATATATATAATTGTACTTTAGGTCCTGTGGTACATGCGCAGATCATGCAGGATTGTTGCATAGGAGTTCTTTTCTCTTCTCTTCTCATCTCATTTCATCTGTTCACTTCTCCTCTTTGTCTTCTCTTCTGTCTCTTTCTCTGTTAGTCTATGTGTTGCACTAAGAAGTCCTGAAAGATTAATTTAATATTTATCCCAATATAAAAGGTACTAAGTCATCATATTATTTGTTTCTGATACCATGTGAGGATTCCTGGGGTGAACATTTCTTACTAAGTTGCATTTTCCTAATTTTAGTTTTAAGTAGTGTTTATTCCTGACCTTTTTGCTTGTCTTTAATTGGAAAGGAAATTTAGCTCATACAGAGTTGGCAGATGTACAGTTTTACTGATTCCTTCTCCTCTAGCCCACAAGGAAACTGGTTACATGGTTAAGCTTAAAGTTCAAGGAAGAGCAAACATTATGTTCTATAAAGTTATAATAAAATGGTTAACTCAATTGAAAAGTAAGATCACTTCACTCAATGCATTCAGTTTGTTTTGATCCTGAAAAAGAAAAAAACAAATATGTTACCTCACACAATTCTGGATTGTACATATTGTCAATCGTTACATGATTGTACAAATAAATTTACAAGAACTTACATAGTTAGTATAGACAACTCGACAAATTTATGACAGGGGAAAATGTCATTTTTGCACTGAGGAAAAAAAAAATCATCTAGGCACATCCTATTTACATGGTGGTTCAGTTTTAATGACAGCATATGAGCTTTCGTTGAATGCCCAGATGCTGTAATTTTTTGCCTTGCTAGTGTAGTGAGTGCTGAAATCCTAAAGTAGCCATAGAAGCAAGTGTTGGAACACAAATTGGCCAGGAGTCTGGAGCAGCTGACTTTTTACCTTTTGCTATATTTGACTTTATACGTTTTGAATTCAGAATAAAATGTTTTTTTATTAAATATTCTCCTTGTGGAAATGGATGTCATACTAAAAGTGGTAAGAAATTAAGAAAGGGAAGATATGCTTTTGCTTTCCAAAACCTGTCAGGGTATTGAAAGCATATCTGTATCTAAATAGGCAAAGTGAAATTGAAAGTTAAGATAATGTATCTACCTAAAGAGAAAATTTTCTCTTCTATTAAAGAAATGAGAAAATGTTTCAGGGTGGATGATTCAGGCTAAATGTCTATATTGTTCACACACCTGCTATAACTCACCACACCTGGTAAATTCAGTGTTTCATCCTTATTATACTTAATATTCATATCATTAACATAAAAATGAAAATAGTGTCCAGTGTTTTTAATCACATCCTGACAATAGACCTACTCATTTTTCAGTAGTAGAAAAAAGGTTTTTGGAGGTGCTTTTGTATATGATTTTGGTGCTGGCTGTCTATCAGGCCAAGTATCATTATGAATCATAGTCTTTAGAAAGTGAAGCTTCTCATCTCTCTGATACCTGATGAAAAGATGGTATGATTATTTAATGGAAGATTGTGCTTGGAATGGCACACAGCTCTGGCAAAATCAAAATAGCTGCTCTTGATGCAGGAAATGTGCTATCTTTAAATATTCTTAGATACCAAAACTTTACACTTTTGCCACAGTTTCCCTATTGAATTATGAGTCTACTATTCACACAAGAAGTTTCCTTTTTATATACAACTGGGAAATTAGCACTTAAAAGATCCTAATTTATTATCTAGGAGTCATTTGATGAATGGTGAAATTAATGTGTTATAATTATTTAGTTCATTTTTCTCTCTCATTACACCGTGGACAGGAAATGCCATATTGTATTCACTGTGTCTCTAGTGATGGTAATGCTTAAGAAATACGTTTGGATGAAGAATTACTACTTTATTTGTTTTTATTTATATGACAAAAGCAAAGAAAACAAGGAAGGGAAAGAGAGAAAAAGGGAGGGAGGAAAAAAGAAGGGGAAAAGAAAGAAAGATAGAGAAAGAGACAGAGACAGAGAAAGAAAATGTTTCACTATTAAAGACATTCATATATTGTTTGTTCCAGCAAATCTTACTTGAAGGGACAGGACTATTAACACAATGCTTTTCACTATAGAGATAAATCTTATGAGAAAACGTTAGCTTCTCTTTTATGAAGATGCTTAGAAGTATAACAGTATGATTAGTAGGTATTAAAGAAAAATAATTACCACAGATGCTCTAGGAATGTTACTGGGGTCATCAATCCATTTAAACCTTTCAAGCACAAGTTTGGCAAGGATGGGTTTAGCTGAAGATGCTTTTGATCAGTCAGAGAATTACAGAGGTTACCACTCAGAGGGTAACTAGGAATGATTACAGGTGACTGCTGATGCAGTCTAAAAGAAGTGATCTCCACTGCTCCAAGCCTCTTGAGTCAGTGTACCATCAGCAAGAACAAACCCTTGTATGCCAATAAATGAGAATAATTTGGCTTTTATTCTCTGCCACAATCTCTCTACAGGAGGAGAATGATTTTAAATTAATTGTGTATATTTAATGTCATTTAGAGTGAATTTGTTTGTGTGTGTACCCTAAAAGGATTTCAAAGAGGAGACTTGTTAATAAATAGAAATAATGGGTAAATAAAAAGAATGATCTAATTTCCACCCTTTAGCTAAGAATTTGTATGTCTCCTCCTGACCACCCCTAGCAATGAAATAATTAGGTACTTAATGGAGTACTGTGGTATCATGGATAAATTGTAGATTAAGATTAGGTCTTATTTAGCCATGTGGAAGTTTAGTATTTAAATTAATATACATTAAATACAAAAAAAGACTGCACTATTCAGAAATTAATCAACATGTCATGAGTTACCCAGAGTAAATAATATATGCTCAGGCCTTAAATGCATAGACATAGCGACATATACTAAAATCTTGGCTAAAATAATACCTTAGGAAATATTATTAATTTGAATAATACCACAAATGTTCAATATTCAGAATTCTTATAATTGCCCTATAACATAAGGTAAAACTATACAAAAGGTACACTTTTTATTTTAGTGTTCAAATTAAAATTTTAATTTGAACAATGCTCTGAGCATTTTTGCTTCAAAACATACCTCCATTGAGAAGAAAAAAGGTTTGAGTTAGCTTGTTTTTTATTAGACATATTAATATACATCAGTTCTTTTTAAATGTAATTATAATTTTTTTAAGAGACAATAATAATAACCAGCCAAAAGCTTACACAGGTCGTTTTCACTTAAACCTAAAGGGAAATTAACTGGAGCTTATTCTGAGCTAAATTAAGTAAAAGCAAAAATTAGTGTGATTGTGAGTGCTTCAGATACTCAAGAGTCATAAGATAGAGCATATCAAGTGTGTGGTTGCCTCACTCAGCAGAGCATGTGTACACATGAAAGAAGTAACGCAGGAAGCTTATCAAAGTTACAGATTATTAGGCCATCTAGAACAAGAAAAATACTGGTCTTAAGAAATAAATTGGTGGGGGTTTTTTTCTATTTAAAATTTGAAGTAACTTGGATCAGTTTTGAGAATTTGCATCTCTCTTCTCCAAATATGTATTACAGATCCTGTAACACATGATCATCACACACCCACTACTTTCTCCTGATCCGATTGGTTTTAACCATAGCCTATTAACAAATAAAATCTGTTTAAGGATGGTAAATTATTCTCCAAGTGAGTCAGTTTGGGTGATTTACTCTCTCCCATCTGCAAATGGCAATCCATCAATAAAAATGTCAGAGTAATCCCTGACTCCCATTGCTTAAGCCCAGTGAAACATGTTTTTCCAGCTGGTTGGTCATGAGTAATTCCCATTGCTATAGTTTTTAAAATTAATAATAAACTTCTTGGCAACCTTCATTTATTCAAAAATACGTAGATCTTCCTTCACTGAGTAACATGAAAATCCCAGCATCAACTCCATTATTACTAATTTAAGCCCTTAAGGATGAATATGCCTATTTTATTTTATTTACACATCCAAGCTACATCAAAACTACCTTGGAAATTTTAGCATAAACAAATATAACATGTCTTTTCCTACAGCAGTAATTTAAGGCTTCCATTTCTTTTGCCATTTCATTTCCTCTTATGACCCATACAATTCTTGGCTTCTCTCCAGGGCTTATATGAAGGAATATTTCAGACTAATGGTAAAGGATGGAAGAAGGAGTTGCACTTCCCTCCCAGTGAAAATGTCAGGTGCCCAGGCCTGAACCTGGAGAATTTAACACTCCCAATAGCACATCTTCCCATACAGCCCATCGCTTTAGAGTTATTTTTCACTTGGATATTTTTCATATTCCAGATCTATCAAAAAGTATTTAACAGAGCATGGTTTCCTCTAAAATGTTATTAAATCTGACTTTATATTTTTGTATACTAAGTATTCATATTACAGTCATATATTGCTTATCTTTTTTGAAAGTGTAAACTTTGATAAAAGAAATGAAATATGAGCAGGTGAGAGAGTCTTTTAAACTATTTATTCCTCATAGTTGGTTTCTCTTTCAAAACTTCAGAAAACTGTGAGTCGTTGAGGGAAGGAGAGCAGGACAGATACCGTGAGTCTGCACTAGCAGGCAAGAAAAGAAGAAACCGTAGTCAAAAGCAGTAGGATATGCTACAAGAAAGGATTGAAGCAATAAAATGTGTCCTAAAGAGAGGCATGGAATCAGAATTTATAACACATAATCTAAATGGGAAGTAAGACTTTTTTGTCCATAAAATAAATCTTAAATAGGAAATCCAAAATGTACAGTAAATACACATGGAAAAAATGTACAGTAAATACACAGTAATCAATATTTTATTGTCTAAATGGAGCCCTCCTTACTATATATGATGCCAAATAGACAGCTGCTTCAGCTCTTCATGCAAAGGTCTAGGGTTGTAAAAGCTTGGTCAGGAGCAGATAAGAATGGATTTCCGCAGGAGGTGACAAAATCAATAAAGTTTAAAAATGAAGTTAGCAATGAAATGTGTAGATTTTAACTATCAAAATGGCCAGCGGCCAAATGAGAGAGAAGTCAAGCAGAGGCATGAATAGACCAGAATCACAGACTGCAATTAAGATAATTTATAATTGTGGAACTGTGCAAATTGTGTTGACCAAGTTCTACTGCCACTGAAAGATGATGAGCCCATGCTTCATCTACTGTGATTTTCATGGACATAAATGTAGTGCTGAGTACTTGGCAAGTGTTCAATACATGCTCCTTAGAGTAAAATTCCAGATTAGGAAAATGAATAAAGACTGATGTAGAAGTAGGAATACATGCAAAGACTGGGAATATGTGCAATGACAAGATCAGTTTCTCTGAAACGGAATTGTAGACATGATTTAAAACTCACCGTAAATCCTAATAGGACATGGCATTTGCCATCAGTTTTTCCCAGTAACTGTTTTTTCATCCTTCCTTAGAATTAATCAAACCTTCCTTACTTTTAGTAAAGCACACAATTGCCCAGACTATCTGATGAGACAATTCTCCATGGTTCTCTCATGCACATGTTTCTGCACATCTTTTGTTCCAGGATAGCATTTCAGAGATATTTGCCTAGGAAATAGCCTTGGGAAACATAGACAGGCTTTCTCTCCAGGTCAGAGGATAGATACGTTTCCGAAGCAGATAATTCAAATAGTAACTTAGTCTGGGCCAACATTTTGGCAGGTTTGTTAGGAATTTCCTTGTAAGGTTAGGAATTTTCTAACCTTAGATTTCCTCAATCTTGACACAGACCCACTGTGTATATGGCATCCATGTGGGCCCACATATGTGTGTGCCCCAGAGAGTTCGGGAACAAGGAAAACTGATAGACATATATAATTCATAATGCCTGCTCTACTGTGAATAATAAAGTCCTCTGGCTTTTTTCTGGAGTCTCGTGTCTCCTGTCAGCATCTATTAAACTATGGCAGACTGAGTGGTAGACTTGTAAGTAGGATCAAACATTTTCTCAGTTTTGGTGTAACCAAGACTATATTTATCAGCCTACCTTCAATTAGGTAAAAGACACAGCTAACTTCTGACTAATAAGGTTTATTGGAAGTGTTTTATGACTTTTGTGATATTCTTATCATTAGAGACCATGACATTCTTATATTTTTCTGGCTGGATGAAATATAGATGGAGTGTTGGCGCTTTATCATCCATCTTGGAACATAATGTGACTTTAGAAATAAAAATCCAACAGGACTGAGGAATAAGATAGGTTCCATGGCCTCTTGAAACTGTATAAGATTTTATATCATACATTTACATAATTTTCTTTTTAAATTAAGAACCACAATGTACCAGTCACTTGCAAAAAATGACACTTACTAACTCAGCCAAACCTCACAAAAAAACTACGATGAAATACTTATTTTATAGATGAGATAACTAATGGTTTCAAACTTAAGAAACTTTGCCACGTGGTAAATTACAAAGAGCTAGAAAGTGGCATAAAACTAGCAAATAGAACTGAATTAGAAAAGAGCAAGGCTAGAGTGAACTCAGTTTTGTTGATACTGCCAAGCATTCTATTACCCTTTAAGCTCTATAGGGGCAAGGGCAATGCCAGTTCATTTCACTACCATATACCCAGCATCTAGCAACATGCCTGATACAAGCTGGTTAATCATAATTTATTGACTCAATTAGGGATGTGAAGTCATTTAATCACTCTGGCCCTCAGTCCCCTTATACATAAAACAAGAGTAATCAAAATTTTGCAAAAGTGTTATTGGGATTAGAAATAATACATGAATAAATGCTATCATATATTCAATTTACAATTAATGGTTTTTGAAATTAGTGAACACACAAGAAAAGTGGCAGTTTATTCATTCTGATCTGCTGTTCTTGACTGACCAATTTTCCTTCCAGGGGTTAATTATGGCAAACATATTAATCACAGAAAGACCCTACTTTACTTGACATCCAAATGTGAATGAATTTATAAATGTCATATGTTACAACATTAAAGGGACAACTTGACATAGTAAGTTATTAAAATGTCCATTGGACTTTATTGTTATTTTTCACAGTGGATGAAGACTTTAAATATTACTCAGGTCAAAAATTGTCTTCTCTGGAAAAAAAAAAAAAAAGCCAAATTAGCCTTCACACAATGATGAAGCCTAGAGATTAATACATTCCCAAACAGCTGCAACACATAATTAAAATGCACATGCTGGTTGACAGCCTGCATCTTTCTAACCTCCAGCATTTTTCACAAGTCTGTTTCTACAAAGAATAAGCTATTTCTAAAAAAAAAAAAAAAGAAAAAAAGAAAAAAGAAAACCAAAGCAAACAAAACACACACAAACACACAAAACTCTATACACAATATTTAAAAACATTGAGCAGTTATAGCCTGAGACACTGAAAACTCGATAGCTAAGTTATCAAACCTAATATAAAGAGAGGGTCATTCCAAGATGAATGAACACAGATCAACATAGACTATAGAAGAGAACAATGATGAGACAGAACTGGCACAATTAAAGAAAAGGATGCAAATAGATGAAGATAAATATTTCCTTTTTTTTTCCTGGATAAAAGCTCAACTAGGTGCCTGTTAAAAAGAAATTGGGTGAATACCAAACAAACTCAATTTGTAATTTGCTGAAAATCAAACAATAAGTAAAAATTCAATCTCCAGAATTATTTTTATAGCTAAGACATTATGATGACTGTAATGTAGCTCACTCAATAATGTGGGCTTATTACTTATCAAAGAGAAAAAAATAATAATAATTTTGTTTTTATTAAGATTTGCCCAAAATCCCAACAATAAGTAAATGATGCTGATTGTCCCACATGATAATTATTAACATTCTACTAAAAATATTGGGAATATTATATTTTAAGAAGGTATCTCCTTTAGAAGGTAATTGCATAGGCTCTTCTAAATTGAGAATGCCTTTTCTTGATAAATATATGAAGTACTCTAGTAACTTCAAATAGGAAGAGATTTTAAAAGGACATATATATATATATATAACTTATATATGCAAATATTTTAGATTATTATTTGGTGTTTCTTTTCATATTATTTCTGTCTTTTGTAGACTGTAAGTCTGCAGAATATATTTCTATAAAATTAATACTTTAAAAATAAGAGATACATTTAGTAGTTCATTAGTATAACATTGTAGATCAAATTTTTCCTCATGTAGAGGTATAAAATATTATTGCTGCCCCCATTTCTTGCTACAGATTTTATAACTATTTTGGGATATAGTCCTATTTCAGTCAGATTTAAACTCATGACTACATTTACTCATGACTACATGGAAGAGAAATTATCTGTCATCTTATTTAGACAGGATGTTCTCCTGGGCTGTATATTTTACTTCAAATATAGATTTTGCCTCCTTCTGTCATTTTGAGTCTTGTCTAGTTGAAATGGGTAACTAGGTAGAGAATATTGTATTTATTTAATGCTTACAACTATTGCTGACCTAAATAGTCCTTGACATCTTCTTTTAACATTTTAAATGTTTAATTTTTTTACTATTTGTTACAGCCTAAATCTTAGATGCATACTAATCATTTTTTTAAAAAAGTAGAATCCACACATTTGATATAACTATGAGAGCTAGGCATGAAAGTTGAAACAGCTATGTTTTGGCCTACATACACTATTACTAGTTCTGATATATTCGTAAGATTTACTATTTTGAATGCATCTTATGAAAGAACAGTCATCATCTGGCTAAATGATGAAGTCATTTCAAGCTACAAAATAAGAAAATAAAAGTAATTTTTCTTTTTTTATTTTATTTTATTTATTTATTTATTTTAAGGAGTGAGCCAGTTTTTTGTTTATTTGTTTCTGAGACTGGGTCTTGTTCTGCCACCCAGGCTGGAGTGCAGTCTCAACTCACTGCAACCTCCACCTCCCAGGCTCCGGCAATCCTCCCATATCAGCTCCCGAGTAGCTGGGGCTACAGGCCTGCGCCACCACCCACTGCTAATCTTTGTATCTCTTGTAGAGATGGGGTTTCGCCATGTTGCCCAGCTAGTCTCAAACCTCTGGGCTTAAGTGATCCGCCCGCCTCCACCTCCCAAAGTGCTGAGATTACAGGCCTGAGCCACCACACCTGGGAGGTGCATTCTTAATTGAAGGCTACAGAAGCCAACTTTTGCTGATTTAAGCAGCGCTATTAAGGCTCACAAGTGAGCTACAGAACTCTGCTTGGCGCTATGAAGGCAGAAGGAAGCCCCTGACTTCTTCGCAGCCCTGGTCTGATGACTGGAGACTGGCTCACTCAACTGCCCCTACCACACCAGGAACTTTTGCTGCCACTGCCACTAAGGGGACACTAGCTTCTTTGTGTCTCTGGTTCCAAATCCAAAGGCCAGCGGGACTGTATTTGTTGGGTAGAGCCCATGACAATCCCTTGCCTCGCTACAGGAGAGGATGGGAAAGCGAGTAACTGGCATCTTAGTATCTGCAGTAGCATGCAAGTTGCGCGTCCCACTAAGCCTTATAAGCAGGGGCATTCCCAAACTCGATGTTTGGGTGGCCCAAATTCAAGACAAATGTATATGTTATATGTGTGTGTACAGCAGCCACTAACCACTTTGTTCTTGAGGCTTTCATTCCTGAGATTCAGGCCTGTTTCTACCAAATGTCAAGAGATGTGATTACATCTCCTTTGTAAACAGAGTCCACCCCATAAATCTTGGCCCTTGGCAAGCAGCTCCTCTTCAGTCTAAGAAGGTCATGGCTTGCTGTCTGGGCTGGGGAGCATTTCTCTCCTTTAGATTTTCCAAATGGTGTTTCTTGGGAAGCAGCTCCAGGCACCATTAGTTAAACATCTTTAATCTGATTCCTTTTGTAACTCTCTGCTTTCAACAAAGGTCAGATGTCATGGCCCAGTGGTTAGGATTGATCTTTTTCCTTGATTGACATAATCTTGGTGACACTGGATTCTTTGGTGGTGACTTCACGACACTAAATTGAGTTGACAGGTACTTAAAGGAGACGAGTGGGGAGGGGTCTGAGGATGTAAAAAGCTCTGGCCTGGGCCCAGAATCTGTCACTCCTACTGCAGGGGCTGGGCTCAGCCTCAGTTAGATGCAGAGGGTGGCCCAGCTGGCCTCCCCAGGTCCCCTGGTCGTTTGAGATCCCCTTACTCTGGTTTTCTAGCCACCCTTCCCAGGCAGTCATACTTTTGTTGTTGTTGTTGTTGTTGTTGTTGTTTTGTTTCATTTTAAATGTGATCATTGTAATCCCAGTTCTTTGGGAGGCTGAGGTAGGAGGATCATCTGAGGTCAGGAGTCTGAGACCAGCCTGGCCAACATGGTGAAACCCTGTCTCTATCAAAAATACAAAAATCAGCCAGGTGTGATGGCATATGCCTGCAGTCTCAGCCACTTGGGAGACTAAGGCAGGAGAATTGCTTGAGCCCGGGAGATGGAGGCTGCCTTAAGTTGTGATTGTGCCACTGCACTCCAGCGTGGGTGACCAAGAGAAACCCTGTCTCACTGAAAAAAAAATTAAAAAATTAGCTGAGCATGGTGGTGCAGGCCTGTAGTCCCAGCTACTCAGGAGGTTGAAGTGGGCGGATTACGGATTACCAGAGCCCAGGAGTTTGAGCGTGCAATGAACTATGATTGTGCCACTGCATTCCAGCCTGGGTGACAGAGTGAGACCCCATCTCAAAAAAAAAAAAAAAAAAAAAAAGAAAGAAAGAAAGATGAAATACACATAACATAAAATTCATTACATTATTGTAATGATTTTAAAGTGTACAGTTCAGCAGTATTGAGTACATTCACAATGTGGTGTGGCCATTACCACTGTCTAACTCCAGAACATTTCACCACCTCAAGAAGAAACCCTGTCCCCATTTAGCGGCCACTCCCTCCTTTTCCTATCCTCACCCCCTAGCAACCACTAAACTGTTTTCTGTCTCTATGGAATTGCCTATTCTGGGTTCTTTCAGATTCCATTTATATGATTCTGTATAAATGGAATCATAAAATATGTGGCCTTTGGCATCTGGCTTCTTTTATTTAGCATAATGTTTTAAAGGTTCATCCATGTTGTGTCATGGATCAGTACATCATTCTTTTTTTTAAAATGTTTTAAAATTTTACTTTAGGTTCTGGGGTACATGTGCAGGTCATGAAGGGTTGTTGCATAGGTGCATACATAACCAAGTGGTTTGCTGCCTCTATTCCCCCTTCATCTATATCGGGCATTTCTCCCCATGTTATCCCTCCCCACCCTCCCCCCGCTGTGCTATCCCTCCTCTAGCTCCCCCTCCACTACCCCCAGTGTGTGATACTCCTCTCCCTGAGTCCACATGTTCTCATTGTTCAGCCTGTGAGTGAGAACATGCTGTGTTTAGTTTTCTGTCCTTGTGTCAGTTTGCTGAGAATGATGGTTTCCAGATTCATCCAAGTCCCTACAGAGGACACGAACTCATCAATTTTTATGGCTGCACAGTATTTCATGGTGTATATGTGCCGCATTTTCTTGGTCCAGTTTATCATTGATGGGCATTTGGGTTGGTTCCAGGTCTTTGCTATTGTAAACAGTGCTGCAATGAACATACGTGTCCATATGTCTTTATAATAGAATGATTTATAGTCCTTTGGGTATATACCCAGTAATGGGATTGCTAGGTCAAATGGAATTTCTATTTCTAGATCCTTGAGAAATTGCCACACTGTCTTCCACAATGGTTGAGCTAATTTACACTCCCACCAACAGTGTAAGAGTGTTCCTATTTCTCCACATCCTCTTCAGCATCTGTTGTCTCCAGACTTTTTAATGATTGCCATTCTAATTGGCGTGAGATGATATCTCAATATCGTTTAGATTTGCTTTTCTCTAATGACCAGTGATGATGAACATTTTTTCATATATTTGTTGGCCTCATATATGTCTTCTTCTGAAAAGTGTCTGTTCATATCCTTTGCCCACTTTTGAATGGGTTTATTTGTTTTTTTCTTATATATCTGTTTTAGTTCTTTGTAGATGCTGGATATTAGCCCTTTGTCAGATGGGTAGATTACAAAACTTTTTCCCATTCTGTTGGTTGTCAGTTCACTCTAAGGATTGTTTCTTTTGCTGTAAGGAAGCGCTGAAGTTTAATTAGATCCCATTTGTCTATCTTGGCTTTTGTTGTCATTGCTTTTGGTATTTTAGTCATGAAGTCCTTGCCTATGTCTATGTCCTGGATGGTTTTACCTACATTTTATTCTAGAATTTTTATGGTGTTAGGTTTTATGCTTAAATCTTTAATCCATCTGGAGTTAATTTTAGTGTAAGGTGACGGGAAGGGGTTCAGTTTCTGCTTTCGGCACATTGTTAGCCAGTTTTCCCAACAACATTTATTAAACATGGAGTCCTTTCCCCATTGCTTGTTTTTGTCAGGTTTGTCAAAAATCAGATGGTTGTAGATGTGTGGTGTTGCTTCTGAGGCCTCTGTTTTGTTCCATTGTTCTACGTCTCTGCTTTGGTACCAGTACCATCCTGTTTTGATTACTGTTGCCTTGTAGTAAAGTTTGAAGTCCAGCAGTGTGATGCCTCTGGCTTTGTTTTTTTTTTTTTTTTTTTTTTTTTTTTGCTTAGGATTGTCTTAGCTATGCGGGCTCTCTTGTGGTTCCACATGAAGTTTAAAGTGTTTTTTTCCAGTTCTGTGAAGAAGGTCATTGGTAGCTTGATGGGGATAGCATTGAATCTATAAATTACTTTGGGCAGTAGGGCCATTTTCACAACATTGATTCTTCCTAACCATGAGCATGGAATGTTTTTCCATCTGTTTGTGTCCTGTCTTATTTCCTTGAGCAGTGGTTTGTAGTTCTCCTTGAAAAGATCCTTTACATCCTTTGTTAGTTGTATTCCTAGGTATTTTATTCTCTTTGTAGCAATTGTGAATGGGAGTTCACTCTTGATTTGGCTCTCTGTTTGTCTGTTATTGGTATATAGGAATGCTGTGATTTCTGCACATTGATTTTTTATCCTGAAATTTTGCTGAAGTTGCTTATGAGTTTGAGGAGATTTTGGGCTGAGATGACGGGCTCTTCTAAATGTACACTCAGGCCGTCTGCAAGTAGAGACAGTTTGACTTCCTTCTTTCCTAATTGAATACTCTTTTATTTCTTTTTCTTGCCTGATTGCTCTGGCTAGAACTTCCAATACCATATTGACTATGAGTGGTGAGAGATGGCATCCTTGTCTCATGCCTGATTTCAAAGGGAATGCTTCCAGCTTTCAGCCATTCAGTATGATATTGGCTGTAGGTTTGTCACAAATAGCTTTTATTATTTTATGATATGTTCCATCCATACCTAGTTTATTGAGAGTCTTTGGTTCTGTTTATGTGGTGAATTATGTTTATAGACTTGCATATGTTGAACCAGCCTTGTATCCCTGGGATGAAGCCTACTTGATCGGGATAAATAAGCTTTTTGATGTGCTGTTGCATTCGATTTGCCAGTATTTTATTGAAGATTTCTGTGTCGATGTTCATCATGAATATTGGCCTGAAGTTTTTTTTTTTAGTTGAGTCTCTGCTTGGTTTTGGTATCAGGATGATGTTGGTCTCATAGAATGGGTTAAGGAGGATTCCCTCTTTTTGTATTGTTTGGTATAGTTTCAGAAGGAATGGAACCAGCTCCTCTTTGTATGTCTGGTAGAATTCGGCTGTGAACCCATCTGGACCTGGACTCTTTTTGGTTGGTAGGCTATTGATTGCTGCCACAACTTCAGCCCTTGTTATTGGTCTATTCAAGATTTCAACTTCTTTCTGGTTTAGTCTTGGTAGAGTGCAAGTGTCCAGGAATTTGTCCATTTCTTCCAGGATTACTAGTTTCTTTGTATAGAGATGCTTGTAGTAATCTTTGATTGTAGATTGTATTTCTGTGGAATAAGTGGTGATATCCCCTTTGTCATTTTGTATTGCATCTATTTGATTCTTCCCTCTTTCCTTTTTAATTAATCTGGCTAGTGGTCTATTTTGTTGATCTTTTCAAAAAACCAGCTTCTGGATTTATTTCTAATTTATTTTTATAGAGCAATACAAACATTTAAATTCCCAACATGAGTATATGAAACTGCAAATGTTGTTAAACAATCACAACCAATTTTTTTAATCCTTGAATATTTGCTAGATAAAATATTTCTTTTTTATTCATTTTAATGTCTTTAACACAAAACTTAACATTTTGAAATGTATTTTCCAGTCATATATACTCTTTTCTGTAAATCTCATTATTCTTTATTTCTACTTGCCTATCAGGGTTTTATTAAAAATCTTTTTGAAATATAAGTCCTGTACAGAATTATACTAAATTTTGTCTGTAATATTTTGGCAAAGATTCTGCTTAGCTTTATTAGCCTCTTTTAATTTAGTTTATGTGTTTTTAAATGGATATTTTTATTGTTTTGTGCAGTTAAATTTTTTTAAAATTTTCTTCTGGCTTATTTAATTGCATGCAATTTTAGAAATCCCATATAATATTTATAAAAATATTCATTTACGTGTGTGTGAATGTTTTGTAGTTTTTTAATGTATACAGTTTAAATCAGGTGGAATTAATTTTTGTGTCTTAAGCCTTGCCGTGGAGAGATGCTTTTCATCTCTGCTCCCTCTTTTAATAAAGTCAAGCTTGCGGAACGTAATGAGGTTGGTCAGTGTATCTTGTATTCTCTATTACACCAAAAATACTAGTTGTGTTAGTTGTGCTATGTTACTCCCAGTAATGGGAACTTCTGGGCACACATTTCCAGCTCTTACACAGAGAACTCCAATTAGTTACTATGCATACTTCTATAATACAAGATAAGTAAGGTAAGCATGTTATGGGGTGTCAAAGATGAGGGAAGAAATGAAAAAGACAACAGTAGTGAGGGTATCATAGAAAATTTATATTCAAATTACTAGAAACAAAAAAAAATGATTAAAATAAATATTCCCTTAGGCCTCAAAAGATGCCTTTTCAGTTTCGAGCTTCTTTTGTGAAAGGTTTAGGGCATTTCCCAAAGATGCACTATATGCAACCTAAATATCGTCATTATGAAGTTGTCATCAAATGAAGAAAATGGGCTGTTTTGTAGAGTAACTGACCCAGAGTCATCAAAAGATTCAATATCATGAGAAATATCGTCTAGTCTATATTGGGTGGGAAGACTAATGAGACATAACAGCCAAAGTAATATTATGAATTTTTACTGAAGCCTGCATTTAAAAAGAAACAATGAGAACGCTTTTTCAGATAATTAGAGATGAAAAATTGATATGCTATTTTAAAAAAGTTGAATGAATGCTAATCTTTTCATGTATATCAGTGATGGTGTGGTTTATTAAGCAATTATCCCTTGATATTGGGAGATGGATTCTCTAATATTCTTATAATTAAGATGCACATTTGGAAGTGTTACTACGGATGCACTCTACCTTCAAATGGTTCAGTAAAGATTGTGTGTGTGTGTGTGTGTGTGTGTTTGTGTGTGTGTATGTAGGGTATACATGTATGTGCGTGTGTGTGTGTGTGTGTGTATGTATGTAGGGTATTTCTTTCCTTACACGTGAGTAAGGAAAGAAACAGCAGTTAGTGAGTGTGTTTATTTTAGTCATTTTTTGTTACTGAATTTATTAAATGCATACATACACATATACATAAAGGTAATAGCAGTTCCTACTTCATATACTTATTATGAGCACTAAACGTGCTATTTCAAGTAAAGAGCTGACTACTAGTCCATTTGATAAATTATTGCTATTTAATGCATGTTAGGTAATAGTAAGTCACAGAGAATCTTGGGATGTGAATATTGAGAATAAATTTTCCAGTGTTGCAAATAATAATAATAAATGTGCAATTATTGACGTACTTGCATTCTTTCTTTTATCACTCCAAATATATTAGTTGTGCTTTTCCTATATTCCTGCCTATAGTTTTTCAAGCAGTCCTGCCATCTGGTGTTGCAGCGTATGCTTCAATGCTTCAAATAGAAGTCACTTACTACCTTTTATTTTCACCTTGTTTGAACAAACCCATGTTTCATGCCATTTTAAGTCCCCTTTATTTCATGAAGTTTCTCTAGAGAATTCTGATTCAAACTGAGATTTTTTTTTTCCCTGAATTCCCACAAATTGACTCATTGCTTGTATTACTGCTCTGGGAATTCAGATGTACACGTGCAACTCTTGTTTTCTTTGTCTCTTACTATTCTAAAATACTTTACAGCATACAGTGTTCATTTCTAGTATGAGGCCAAATGCAGTTTTGGAGAATAAGGAAAATAACAGCTTAAGCAAAGAAGAATATTCTATAGTTTGGCTGGAGCTAATCTTTAAGATGGTGCCTAATTGTGAAAGTTTGTTCCCAAAAGTCTGAAACTTCAAGTTAGAAAAATCATACGCCTTTGAAGCTTTCTTCAATTCTACTATACGATCCAAGTACAAAGAAGTACTGAATTTCTCTGTGCATTTGAATTCTGACATTCATTGCCTACTTCCTAAATGTAAAGAATTTTCTGTAATAAAAATTGAACCCATATTAATATTAGGATTTATGCAGATAAGATTTCCTCCAATACAATACCCATCATAATCCCTTCGATTTAACTTTCTACTTTCATGAGATTTTCAAGCAAAGAAATTTCATTTTTCTTGAAGTCAAATATATTAATAGTTAATAAAAACAAAGTCCAATGACAGTGTTAGTAAAAAACAAGAAATATATGTAAAGCCCTTCTATATTTGAATTAAATGCCTGAATTGGGCAGCATTAACTCCTAGGCATTAGATATGATGTGGGTGAGAAGAAATATTTCAGGCAGAAGAAAATATTTGCTTATTAAGCTAAAATCATGAATGGATCTTTGTTATGAAAATAGACCACAGGCTTATTATAAGAAAGATTGTCCTTCCAGTTATTGGTAGAATGAAGATGTACATTAACAATCGTCTAAAAAAAGCCAGCTATGTTTAGTATGTGTTACCTACTATAAGACAAATTAAGGCTTTGATATATGTAATGAATGTATTTTTTAAAAATCTCTGCTTCTTTGCATTCTGAATCTTCCAATATTCTATCTGGTTTATTTTTATTTGGTTCCAAGTTGGGCCTCTCCAATCAGATTATTCCAAATTTTTGGCTATAGTATTTAATTCAGAGTTTAACACAGAAGACAAGTCAGTCCATTGAGAGTTGTCTCTGACACCTTATTAATCAGATGGTTGAATTAACTAGAATAGGTAGGATATACCACAGCAACAAACACACACTGGCATCTTACTAGTTTAAAAAATATAGATTTATTTATAGGTCAAGGGAAGTCCAATTTGGGTTGGATCATACTCTTCCTGCTTATAAGTTGGTCACATGATGAACTATTTGGCTTCTAAAGTCACTGCACCTGAGGGTGAAAGAATTGGAAGACTTAGAAATAAATACTTTTAAGATCTAGGACTATTGTGACTTAGACCATTTCATCCTACAACTCATTGACTAGTAGTCAATCATTTGACTTCAACAATGTGAAAATGAGGCTAAACAAATGAGTCTTCCTATATGTCTAGGAGGAGGAATAGGATGGTGAAAATGTCTCTGTGTTAGTCTTCTTTTATGGAAGTTAATAGTCCCATAAACTACTAGCCTCGAGTAACTGATGTCCATTTCTTTTATACTCAATATTTTAAAAATAACTTTATTAGAATGAAATCAGAGAGAGGCATTTTACTAATTATTTCTCTGAGGCATCTGGATGGAGACTTGCATATGACCTCTTAAAAGCTTTTCTCCTTTTCTTAAGTACTGTTTGAGTTGAATTTCTCCATTTTAAAAACAAGAGTCATCACTAATTTAGACCTTTCAAACTACACAGACCAATGCATTATAAAATTAACACCATTAATCAATTAATCAATTGGTGCATCAATTGGAAATAATTTATTTTTCATGTTCTTAATATTATAGCACCTGATAAACTTCTACTCATCTGTCAAACTTTGTTCCAGTGTCACTGCTCAATGAAGTGTCTTCATCCCATTCTATACACAGCTCCATTAGTTCACTTAATTATCATAGGCAGCATGGCATAAAAGATAAAACCATAAACACTGAAATTAGAATCACTAGGTTTGACTCCTGGCCTTGTCAATTACCAGCTCTGTAGCATTGGGAGTTATGTATGATCTCTTTTTTCCTCAGTTTCCCCAGCTGTAAAATGGGGATAAAATTAAGTTATCTTAAGAAAATAAGAGTTAATAAATAGAAAAATGTAGAACAGTGACAGTCATTAGGCAAGATTAGATATTTTATTGCTATTGTGATTTTATTTTTACTAGATTGTGAACTCAAGAGTAAATGCAGTGATTATTTACTAAGTTCTTTCTTCAATACCCAGGGCATGCTTAGTACACAGTGAGCACTCACTAAATATTAGTTTAATGTATTGCACTAGCAATAATAGTAGTAGCAGTCATAAAATTAGAATAACATCTACATTATTAAGCACCTACGATGTGCTAAGCATGGTTCTAAGTGGTTTTCATGCATTAACTTATATAATGAGTAAGTTGAGAAAATAGTCTATCACTGAGGATAATTAATACTTGCTATTATTATTTGAAATACTAAAGAATTTCAATGGTTTAAAAAAGAAGAGTTTATATCTCATTGGCACAAATTTAACTTTGATGTTGCTAGTTTCAGAAATCTCCTGGTAGAACTTCCAGAAGTACTCACTCAGGGTTCCAGATTTTCTTCTTCATACTGCACATCCTTCTGAAGTTACCCTGAAAAGAAAAGAGAAAAGAATCATAAAATAAATTTTGCTTTATTGTTTAATTAGAAGCAGAGGTAGAAATATATCTATTCCTTCCACACCTGTTCCATTGGCCAAAACTTGACACAAGACTGTGCAAAATGAAAAAAAAAAGACCTCCTTTGTGATCATGAGTAAAATTAAATCACCTGATTAAAAGTAAATTTTAAAGATCTATTGAGGGGAGTTAAGATTAAAATCCAAAACAAATGAAAACTAAAGACTGCTATCATTGGAAAGCTCCACTGAAGAAACAATTAAAAGTGGCCTTGCAGGATGCAGACTAAGAAAAAGTAGGATTGGTGGAATGAAAAAAGAAAGAATTCCAGGTGAGAAGACTGGCACAGCTAAAGATGTGGAGGGAAGACTGTACAGGAACAACTCCTGTTAGATAGCTGAGCACTATGAAAAACTCAGACTCAGCAAGTGTAATGCCAGCAACAAACACAGGTCATTAAAACCATGTAGCAATGAATGCATGCATCCTTCTTTCTGGAAAACCTTCTTGACATGGAAATAAGCCTATTGCTGGTTGGAGATTGGGATTTACTCCACTGTAGCTGGTTATCAGACAAACAGATTCTTTATACTTGAATTCAGTCCTTTTTCACACTCCTACGTCTGCACAAGATGGTTGACTGATCTGGTTTGGAATGATGTTGCTGGCAACATTTTCTGACAGTTTCAACCTGTGGCATTGTACTCTGAATCCAGGTTATTTTTGCACAGTTTAGCCTTGCCTCCTTATCTAGACTATATACTATTCAAAAGTGAGACTTGAATAAATCCAAAGTCCTAAGCACAGTCCAGCAGACACCATAGTTGTTTATATAACATTGATTTATCATTCAATTCACAGGATATTTTGTAGATATCTGGCACTGCAATTTTGTGCTGTCTGTACAGGCTTCTAAACAGGAGCACAGCAAAATCCCCACATCTTACCTGTATCTTTTTATCTTTTCTACTAGCCTGTGAAAGAAAAAGAAAGCTAAATTATGATATTTTGAGTCATGGAGCTCTCCTGGTCTCTGTAGTCCATTTTGTAAGGGATGAGGCAGAATTGACCGTTAATTAGTAAATGACTGATATTCACCCTTCCCTGTTCATGTAACCACCAGTGACCTATATTTTGTTGAATATGTGGTATTCTGATACATTAAGATACATTATTCTTTCACTCCTTCTGACACATTTTCAGGTTGGATGCCATGTTGTCTTGTGTGGGTGCTTAAGCTTGGCTTAAAATTCTAGTGCTTTCTCTCTTCCAAGGGCTAAGGCATTTGGAGGAGGTGTAACTGCTTCCTGGGAATGCATCTGCCAAGTGCTGGAAGTTAAATAAGCAGAGAAATTTAAATGACATGTCATGTAAAACCCAATTCAAATCTAACTGGGGTGTCTCCAAGAAGCATCTTCAAATATAAATTTCTAATCTATGTTAAATTTACATCTTAAATGCTTATGGAGATGAGTGGATTGCTCTATGAGTCAAAATCGTTTACATGGACTATTTCATGCTTAATCTGAAACATGTTTTCTCGAAGGTTCAAATGGATAGGTTGATATACTCTTCAGACAATTTCATCTTTAGGCTTCTAAATATTTTTTAAATCAAAATCTATACTTCCTCAACTGGGCAAATCATGTGTCCAGCTGAAGGCATCTGAATTGAGTTTGGGGTTCTGGTGATAAAAATATGAGATGCAGACTGTGGGAGTTATTTGTCTTCTCTAATGCAGGGTAAAAACATAGTGGCTAAATAAGGTAACTTTTGGGTTCCAAGAAAAAAGATTTGACTATTAGCTTAAGTAGGTGGGACTGATGAGAAGCCTATAAATATAGAGGCTATTGTAGCAGTCAGGAAACCTTATTGTATTTACTATCCTCTTTTCATTAAAGTAGATGACTGAAGTATTAGGCTAATGGAGACATTGAGCAATGGATAAGGAGAAATGGCAGGAAAAGTTCAGGATTGGAATAAACACTGTTCAAGGGAAAAGAGAAACCAGTTATGGAGTCACCACAGCTGGCCTCTCTCAAGCTCTCTCTCTCTTTTCCCCTCCTTTTTTTTATCGCTCCCTTTTAAAACAAAATAAGCTGAAAACCATTAGCCTAGGATTGTTTCTGTACCCAGAATCCTCACACAAACAAACTGATGTTTAACAAAGGCATTCCTTATAATGCATTAATTTTGAAAAAACAAACAAACAAGTTAAACTGAGCTTCAGCCAGTCACAAACAGTCAATTAGCTATTAGTTATATTACTAGAGACTTTCCACTGGACAATACGCAAATAAAGCAAATCCTTCACTTTAGTCAATCAAGTGATATTCATACTTTGATTCTGCATTCAGTCTATGAACGCCTGCTGCTGGAGCTGCTAAAATCGAGCTCTCTGAATCTCTTCTGGTTTTGAGTGTTGCCCAATTCATGAATATTTTAATGCTCAAGTGAACTCTGTTACATTTGTTTTGTCTACAGGTTGTCTTTTAACACGTATATATATTTTCAGTATATATGGCTTCCTTTAGCTCATGACCATTTCATAGTCCAAACGTTTGTGAACAGAGTAGCAGTTAGTTTCATTCACTCACTACATGCAAAGAGAATAAAGCCTTTGCCACCCAGTCAGAAAGACACATGTCAAGACCGCTTGGCTGAGGCAACACGTTCTCCCCTGTTGTTATTCAACTATACTCAAGGCTGAGTATCACTGATGAAGATGAACATAGATGTAGAGATGAATAGAGATTTAATATACAATAGATAGAGAAATAGAGAGATAGATAAATGATAATGTGCTGCTGAAGATGACTATGATTATAATCAGCTTGATAATGATAATGACAGTGATCATTCACTCTCATATTTTACTTTCTCTCTTTCAGGCTCTGTTTTAACTTAATGACATGCTTTCACTCATTTAACTTTCACAACGCTATGAAACTGATACTATTATCATCTTGTATTTTACAAAGAGGAAATTAAGCCAAAAATAGGTTGAATAATTTATTTTAATTCACAGTTAGTAGGCATCTAGAAAGATACAGTAATATCAAAAACAACAAGCAAGAACAATAGCAACAATGAAAACAGCTCCAAACATGCAATAAACGAGCATCTATCTACAAGCCATGTTAATATACGCAGTGTTTCCCCCCAAAGTAGTACAGATCTTCTCAGTGAATTTTTTTTAGAAGACTGAGTGTTTCTAATGCACATCAAGCAGAGGGATGAAGTTCTCAGGCATTCCAGTACCTACGATGATGATGATGATGCCAGAATGTGACTACTCTGAGGTTTCCTCAGTGATATTTACCTGTCAATATAGAATATAAGTTTTGCTAAATTCAAAATTCAGTATATTGTGAGTTGAAGTATTCTGTTCACTGATAAATGTGTCATTTAAATCTTAGTTATCATGCATAGATGGCTTAGACCCTCATCTCTAACACCTTTACAATTTTTAACCTACTCATTTGATAATCCTGCAGTAAAGACTACATTCAGGCATTTAGAGAAGTTATGCTTTTTCTAACTTATATCTGGTTTCTACTCCAAGACCACAAGAGACAGACTCCCAAGAAGCAACACTCTTCAGGTTCCTGATTCCTCCTATGTATAATTCAGATATTTATATGTATATATGTATTTATCTATATACTAATATAGGTGTAAATTTATATATAGTAAGTATACTATGTACAGTAAGTATACTATATATAAAAATGTATATATAGTATATATACTATAATTTTTATATAGCATATATATAGGGTATATATATATAAGTTTATATATATAGTATATACACTATTAATAATACAAAATGTATATAGTATACTTACTATATATATAAATTTATATATAGTACACTTACTGCATATGTAGTGCATATACTATATATAGTATATAGTGTATATACTATAAATATAAATTTACACATATACTATACATAGTAAGTACACTATATATAAATTTATATACTATTTATATAGTAAGTATACTATATATAAATTTATATATATATAAATTTTATTATCAACATGTCGATTTTCATGCAATTTTCTTGTTCCTGATTGTTCCTGTTCCTGTTTCTTGTTCCTGTAGATTGAAACATTAGAGATAAGGCTTGATCTTGCAACTATAAATCTATCACCTTGACATTAATGTAGATTACATGTCAATAAGAGATTTGGCAAGAATGGTGCCATCCAATAAATCTAATGAGGAGCATTAAATTTTTCTCAATATACTAGCATTGTCAATTAGGCTTGATTGAAAAATGAGTTGTTCCTACTGCACTAGAAGCAGTAGATCCCAAGTATTCATATATCAATAAATAGCTAATAACAGACATTGTGTATATCATTAAATAATCATAACAATTTTTCTTCCTTAATAGGGCTGGAGTGCCTTGTATCCTGCAGCTGAATAAATCACCGCACTTGAAGGTGTTCTGGTTTACTCTAAAAAGCAAAGACTGTAAATAATGTGAGCTGTTAGCTGTCATACAACTCATATCATTAGTAGACGGAATATTTATAGAACCCTAAGCAAACCTAATATGACAGAAAAAAAGATGAAGAGAAGATAGCAAAGACAAAGGTAGTGGAAAAATACTAATAGAGAACAGCAACTAATATGCTAGATAAAATATAGTAAAAAACAACGTGTTTTGTATAAGCATACTTACAAAAAATAATGTGTTAAGGCCAGGCCATTCACTTATACTTGGATGGATGTTTTGGTGGAAAAATATGTCCTGAGTTCTGGTATTGTAAATTGAAATTCGGTTGCTTTGCTGATGCAAAAAAGTCTCTTTATCCCAGAATAAGAATAACATAGTTAGTTCAGTGTGAATAGTTTTATGAAATTGTATTCAGGTATAAGTGTTACTCAGCTGCTCATAACGAAGTATGGAAATATCATTAGCTTTAAAAAGATGGAAGTTAAGTGCCAGTAGCACAGACTCACATTTATTGGAAATTCAGTCTTCTGGTATTTTTCTTTTCTGCCATTCACATCACATATCTTACATTTCAAATGTGCCTCATGATTCAAGATATTTTTAAAATGAAGGAAATCATGCCTATATTCTAGACAGCATGAAAATGTAGGACAAAATGTGCTGATTCAACTCTTGTAAAAAGCTTCTCTGTAAATTGTACAAATACCTTCCATTTACATTTCATTCTTCAAAACTTTAAAGGTGAGAAATACAGCAGTAATATAGGGACATGACTATATTTAATAAAATTAGTTACAAGGTCTTCCTTTCTAGCAATGGTTTAATTCATTAGCTTGTGACTAATATGCCCTCTTATAACTAATAAATAATTTGAAGAAAATTATAAATAGATGAGAGAGAGAGAAAATGAGAGAGAGAGAGAGAGAGAGAGAGAGAGAGAGAGAGGAAACATTTTAATGTATTGAAGACCTGCTAAATGAGGAGTAGGTGGTTAAGATCTACCAGGAGAGAAAATCCAATGATGTCATAGACTTGGAACCGCTGAATTCCAGTTCCTAAATCAGTGGCTGAGAAGCTGAATAAAACTTCTGACATCTTTGTAGGGATGATGTGATACCAAAAGGTAAAGCCCTGTTAAATACCTCAGGTTTTGATTGTGACTGCAATAATGATACATCCAAGGAGAAGGAAGCAGAGGAAATAGGCAAGTTCTCAAATAAAATAAAGTCCACCTTTAAATCATCTCAGTAAAGATGACCTGGAATTTCTAGTTCTGCTAGCATGGCTGCTTTTTAAAAACATAAGTAAACTCTATATGGAGGGAGATGGTTTGTATTAAATGCCTCATATTATCCCTATAGGTTTTCACACTTAATGTCTGTATATCAACAAACAAAACAACCAGGCATATGAGAACACAAAGTATGAAGAAAAGTGTGAGGGAAAAAGGTGACAGATAAAACAGGTAGATTAACAGAGAGTCCAACAATGGCCTAATTAGACTTAACGATGTTTTAAAAAGAAAAACAACCTTAATGTGTTTATGATATAAATACTGTTGTAAATTTCAGCTGACAAAAACTACAAGTAAAATAAAATCTAATAGAAATGAGATAAAATCATCAAAATCAAAATCAATGAATAGATGTACTAACATGTTAGACAAAGAGCAAGACAGACCTGGTGTCCTGGAAGATAGAAAAGCAGAAAGCACACAGGTAAATGCACATCAAGACAAAAATTATAAAAATTGCCAAAAAGGAGCACAGTGTACCTATGGAATATGTTGTAATGTTCTAGTGTGCATGCAATGGAAATCCAGAGAGGTGAGGGGAGAGGGAAGGGAGCAGAGATAGTGGCAGTAAATTTTCCCCAAACAGACCTGAGTCATCAAGGTTGATATTCAATAATAATATACTGAAGTAGGAAAAGTGCCCCCAAAATCCCCATAAAAGCACCACGATTAAAGTCCAAAAGAAAGAAAACTTTACAAATAGACATATAAAAATCTGGGTTACCTTCAAATGAGCCACAGTGAGAGTTGCAGAAGAGAGGGAACAGGTGAATGATGTCTTTAATAAGTGAAAGGGATATGAATACTAATCTTTAATTGTCTATCCAAAAAAGTAAAAGAAAAAATGTATATTCCTTTAAAAGTCCAAAAATATTTTTAGTCAAACTCAGAGAAATGTTATTAGCAGCAGATTTAAACTAAAGTCAAACCAAACAGCACAAACAATGATGACAACATAAAAAAAATCACCAGATAAGTATTATTTCAGCAGAATAAAAAAGAGCATAGGAGAAATGTGGAATATGCATGAAGGAAAGGACAGTCAGATGAAAGTTATATAAATGAATCTAAATAAATATTGACAGTAACCACAAAAAAAGTATGTTATGAGCTTCATAAAATATGTATATATATAATAGATATATATATATATATAAAATAAAGTATATAAAAACAGTAATACTAAAGTCAGAGGGGAAATAGTGTTAAAGTGTTTGAAACATTTTGGGTTTTCTGGAAGTCAATAGAGTATAAATTTATATTCATTAGATACAGTATGTAATCTCTAGCACACCACTACAACTATAAAATAATCTATAATAAGTTAATGCAGGGCAAAATTACTATTAAAAATATACTAACTCAATCTATGAGAATTCAAAGAAGCAGAAAAAAAGGAACATGGACAAAAAGCAACAAATAGATAAGAAAAGATAAGTTATTTCAATATTAATATATAGATAATCATATTAATAACAATAGTCTAAATATTTCTAAATAAAGAGAAACAAAGTGCTTTATTAGATTTTTAAGGATGCCCTAACAAATTACCACAAACCTCTTGGATTAAAACAATAGAAATGTATTCTATTACAGTTCCAGAGGCTCAAAGTCCAAAATAAAGATATCAATAGAGCTCCAAGTATTTCATGGCAGAACATATTCTTCATCTTATATCTTCTGATAGCTCTAGAAGCAGTTCCTTAACTTGTGGTAACATAACTCCAATCTCTGTCTTCAACTTCACATGGCCTCCTCTTATCCCTGTTTTCTACTCCTCTGTCTCTCATAAAAACACTTGTTATTATATTTAAGATCCACTTGATTATTTGAAGATATTGTCTTACAGGACCCTTTTTCCAAATAAAGTAACGTTCATAAGTACTGGGAGTTAGAGTTGAACATATCTTTGGGTGAACCAATATTGCCTATCATATTTGTGGGACAAACTCACATATTTGTTGCTTATAATAGACTCTTAAATATAAAGTTGAAAGAAAAAGAATCAGAAATGATGTCCTATACAAACACTAACCAAAAGAAATACAGATATTAAGACAAGGATCATTATTCTTGTCACAGGAGTAATAATTTCATAATGATGGAAGAGTTAATCCACCAGAAAATATATAATTCTAAATGCATATGCACCTAATAATGTAGTCTCAAAATATACAAAACAAAACTGTACAGAAGTAAATAGGAAATGATACCACAATTATGGTACAAGGCTTTAATACAGCTCTCTCAGTATATGAGAGAGTAAAAACTAAGTCAGTAAAATATAAAAAATTTGAAACACAAAATCACAAACTTGACATACCTGGACAAACTTAACAAGCACTGAACCCAAAAATTTCCAAATACAAATTACTTTCAGGGATTTTTAACCAAATGGACTATCTATTAAGTCATTACCCAATTCATGACAAATATTCCATAATTGAAATACTAAAGAGGTGGTTTTCTATTTTGAAATTAATCAAGAATACACTAACAGAAACTGGCAGAAGTTTGGAAATCAAGCAATATGTGTCTAAACAATCCATAGATTAAAAAAGATATTACAATAAAATTAAAAATTACTTTTAATTGACAATGAATATCATCATTACAACGAAATATACAACATTTAATAATTAAGAAATTCAGAGTAGGTGTGATGTGGTGCTGAGGAGAATGTTGGCAGTAAATCACTCCTCAGTAAATGCGAAAGAACAGAAATCATAACAAACAGTCTCTCAGACCACAGTGTAATCAAGTTAGAACTCAGAATTCAGAAATTAACTCAGAACTGCACAGCTTCATGAAAACTGAACAACTGTCTCTTGAATGTTGACTGGATAATTGATGAAATGAAGGCGGAAATAAAGATGTTCTTTGAAACCAATGAGAACGAAGACACAACGTACCAGAATCTCTGGGACACATTTAAATCAGTGTCTAGAGGAAAATATACAGCAATAAATGCCCACATGAGAAGCAAAGGAAAGCTATAAAATCAACACCCTATCATCAAAATTGAAAGAGCTAGTGGAGCAAGATCAAAAAATCTCAAAACCTAGCAGAAGACAATAAATAACTAAGATCAGAGCAGAACTGAAGCAGATAAAGACACAAAAACTCCTTCAAAAAATCAGTAAGTCCAGGAGCTGGTTTTTTGAAAAGATCAACAAAATAGACAGATCATTAGCCAGATTAATAAAAAAGAAAAGAGAGAATAATCAAATAGATGCAATAAAAAATGATAAAGGGGATATCATCACAGATTCCACAGAAATACAAACCATCATCAGAGATTATTACAAACAACTCTATGCACATCAACTAGTAAACCTGGAAGAAATGGATAAATTCCTGGACACTTGCATCCTCCC
>CAUYLG010048948.1:0-42562 GCA_963573385.1 Cacajao melanocephalus
TAGGATATCATTTCTAGGTACCGGAGCAGCATGTACTATTCTTGTATCTTGAAATAATCACCTTACTGCTCTGAATTGTAAAATCTCAGGAGGCAGCGATTAAGAGCCTACCAACCAACAAAAGCCCAGGTCCAGGCAGGTTCACAGCCAAATTCTACCAGACATACAAGGAGGAGCTGATACCACTCCTTCTGACACTATTCCAAACAATATAAAAAGAGGGAATCCTTCCCAAATCACTTTCAAATTTGAATGTGAAATTATAAGCATCTGTACATTTTATACCACTGCCAGATTTTATACCACGGCCAGAGAAGTACAATAATTTCTATGGTAATTTCCTAAGAAAATCTAGTCTCTGTTCCCCAAACACAGAAGCATTGTACAACTATCAGACAGGAAACCCTCCCTTGAGGAAACAGACGTTTCCAGTAGGACCCAACAGCTGTTGTAGGAATCTCAGAGCAGTAATATTTACAGTGCTCCATTTTAGGCATTGTCAGTGCCAGTCATGCTGCAAAATCAGTGCCTTCACTATTATTGAAGCTAATGGTTAACTGACTATTAATTAAATAGCTGTTTTCGTCATAAGTGAAACAGGCAACATGTCATGTGCATCCACTCAGTGAGAGGGCAGCCTCCTCCTCAGAGCAACAGTACTAAAAGCATTTCGTCCCTTAGGAAGGTGTATTTTTCATGTTTCTGGCCACACTCAGGAATGTCACTTTCCTGTGAGATTTGGGAGAGCATCATATACCCTGGGAAATGAAGAATGTCATCTTTGGTATGAGAAGTCCAAATGCCCCAGCTGTTCAGCCTTTACAATGCAGGCACATTTCTACTTGGATTATATGTGATTAAAGTGAACAAGTTTGCAAAACTCACATATACAAGTAAAAGTAAAAGCTTAAGAAAATAAAACCAAAATCCCTTGACCCATTGGGCTATACTTCTAATCTAGATAAAATATGTCTGTTTGGAGGTTACAATGAACAAACACAAATTGATTGAGACTCTCTATACCACTTGCAATCACAGAGCTAGCTCTTACAAATTAACACTGGAATTCAGGACTTTCGAGTCTTCATGTTAGGATACTTCCAATATTTAACACTCTACTTTTTCTCAACGTTCAACATTCTCAACATTTGCCCGTCTTTGTGTCTTTCCTGTGTATGGACTCCTCTCTCTGTCTTCCCTTCTCTCTCTCTCTTTTTTTTTTTTTGTTTGTTTGTTTTTGAGACGGAGTCTTGCCCTGTTGCCAGGCTGGAGAGCAGTGGCACAATCTCAGCTCACTGTAACTTTCGCCTCCTGGGTTCAAGCGATTTTCCTGCCTCAGCCTCCCCAGTAGCTGGGACTACAGGCAAGTGCCACTACACCCAGCTAATTTTTGTATTTTTAGTACAGATGGGCTTTCACCATGTTGGCAACAGTACTATTTAGTGGTGACAGGATTGTCTTGATCTCTTGACCTCGTGATCCGCCCTCCTCTGCCTCCCAAAGTGTTGGGATTACAGGTGTGAGCCACCGAGCCTGACCCCCTTCTCTTTATCTCTGCTCTAATCTTTTGTTTCTTTTGTTTCATTACATTTTCTCCACTGATCATTAGTTTATACAACTTAAAATTTTAAAAGAGTGCTTGATTCCGAGTGGATATTTCAGACTTATTTGCTGAATCAAACATAAAGGAATAAATGTCACCAGTTTATTTTCTTTTTCTCTGCATTCATTGTCTCTTCAACACTCTGTAAATGACCATTACTTCCAAAGCTCAATCTCAAAACTAATCTCACCATGACTTCCATCTTTCTAAAGGGGCCATGACCTCCTCTCATGCATTCTCTCAATGAACAATTTATAAGCTTTACAAGGAGAAAGAGAATTTGAGATTCCAAACAATAACTTATAACATTATAAGAAAAAAAAGAAGAAGAGGCCAAGATATGGAAGCGCTCTCTAAGTATCTCTTGATAGACAAATGAATTTCCTTTTAAACTGGTGTATATAAGCATACAAACATACAATTTGGAAATTCAGCCCTGTTTCCTCTCCTTTAGCGATTTAATGACCAGTCAGTCCATAATCAAAAGCCACTTTCCATAGGTATGTGAGCTTTGACTAATCCCCCTACTAAGAATAAATAAAGAAAAGTATGGTGAAATATGGAAAGCATGGATTCTGCGGCTAAATGAATTTTGGCTTATTTTTGAGCTGTGCTGTTCTGTAAAGTTATTTTATCTCTTGGAGCTTCAGTTTGCTCGTCTGCACAAAATGAAAAACAATACCCACTTTATAAGGGGTTGTGCAGTGCCCAGTACATGTGAGGGCCTCTGTACATAGATGTTCTTTGCCTGTCCTCTTCTACACTCTTAGCAGAGTATATATAACCTGCCTCTCACCCATTTCACTGTGACTTGTTATAGATCTTTTGTCTCCTAGAAACCAAGCTTGCTGCCTAGCTCACAGTGCCTAGAATATGGCTTTAGCAATAACAATAACATCTACTTGAACGACTTACGTATACGTATGAATGTGTGTATATGTGCCAGACATCAGAGTAGACCCATTTTTGTACTGTGTTATTTAACCTTTTTGACAGCCCTCAAATTTTAGATACTATTACAATCCCCAGATAAGAAAATTGTGGGCTCATAATGTTCATGTCACACATTAGTGAGGATAGTCACCAAAACATGGACCTTTACAGTGCAATTCCAGTACCCATCTCTTAATCACATCACTACCCTGCCTTTTAAACTGGATGGGTGTAATTAATCTTTGACAATTGAAGTTCCAAAGAATCCTAATAAAACTAGCAGTCATATGTGGCCCTAGGGGAAAAAAAAGAAAGCCATTTGAGCACTTCTACTAACTTATTTCAGAAATAATTTTGGTAGAGTTGGAATGCATAGAGTTACTTTTTGTATCTTGCTGAACTCCAAATGCCAATAAATTAAGATTACCTGATTGGCAGTGAAGACACAGCTTTCTATGCAGTGGGAGAGAATGTGGAAGCTTGTGGCATCTCATTAACTCTCTAATTTCCTACATTGAGCAGTATAAAATGATGAGGCTGAAAAGGCAATTTACCTTTCAATACAAGGCAAGCTGCTCCATTTCATTTTTAGATAAATTAGCCCTTATTCTTCCCTTTTAGTCTTTAGAAGTTTGAAGGGAAAGATAAACACTGTGTTGATAGACTCTGTAAGAAGTTTATAACATAAGAGAAAACAAAACCTGAGTTTAAATACTATATAATGTGAAAGTGCTTGTGTCAGTTTTAAGAGAAACAACCTATATTCAATAAGTATTTGTGCTGTGAATGGCTTGGGGTCAACACTTACTGTGCTGTCTCACTTAGTCCTCAATACCATCTGTTGACCTGTGATTATCTTTATGACCATATGAGGAAAGGGAGGCACACATGATTTAATAATTGCCCAAAGTCACACTGTTAGTGTCCAAGCTGAAATTTGTACCCAAAAAGTTTAACACCAGTGTCTGTGCTGTTCATACCTATATTACACCAACAGAAAAGTGTGATCTAAATAAGGGTGAATTCAGAGAATGATGACATTGGTATGGTGAAAACTTTGGAAACTGAGGTTGGCCTTAGTGAGTGTCATCCAAGACCCTCTGTGGAGATGAGGGACCCTGGACTGACTTTGTCTACATATAAGGAAGTCTTTCATAACACAAAGCATTCATTAAATCAAATTGTATTTATATACTTATTTGAACAATTCAAAATGGCTTTCTTGTAAAGTACAGGGCTCTTTTTTTTCAGATGCAGGTTCTCAATAGCAGATGACCCTGGAAGGGCTGCTCCAAATATCATTTCATACAGAGGCAATTTGGTTGTTCACTGTTCCTTAATATTCCCTCTTTAATTAAGCTTTTCTCTCAATTGGTATGTAAATAGACACTGCTAATTCCTGTCTCTTTCTGTTCAAGAGACAAATCTTTCCCAGTAAAACTTACAGTAAGTGCTATTGAGTGATAAAATATGCATTCCTGGAACTAGAGAGACTCTCCCGCATCATCTACAACCATTACTCCCTCCCCTCCTATCACCAACCATTGCCTATGTGTCAAGAACTGAGTCAAGTCTCACTTCCTTCTGTCTGTTTTTTTTACCAAGCTCCCTCATCAACATCTTCCAGCTACACAAGGATCTTATTTCACTCATATTGAAGCATTTATTGCCATTTTTTAGTGTTCTTGAATAGCGGGCTTTGACTGACTGAAGGGGCTACAAACTCACAGAGAACAGGTTGTTTGGACAAATTAGTGCAATTGTTTCCAGACTCCTCTACAAACATAAAAGTATGCAAAATTCTCATGCATAAAATAGACACCAGCTGGAGGCTCTGGTGGAAGTGAGAGTGCTGGCCACCAACTGTGTTCATCAGCTTCCCTTCCCTCTCCCATTTCTTCTCTAAGTAACTGTAATCTAAGAAATGGACAGGGGATCATAATCAGAGGGACTGAATTCAAACTCAAGCTTACTGAGTGACATTGGGAGAGTTTACATTTAGCGAGGTCTCTGTTTTTTTTATTTTTGCAATGAGAATCATATACCAACCTCGGGAGTGATATTTAGGCTTCAAAGAAATAAACAACCAGAAACATTTTACTCTATTCTTTCAGTTCTTGCTTTCCCTTTCCCCAGATTTGCGGTCTTCTTTTCTCCCATTCTTCCCACCACCCTTTTCCATTATATCTTTTAAATTGTTATGTCTATGGTAGGTCCCTGTGTATATTTCTTTATCATTTCATATCCTGAATAGCAAAGATATATTTTGAATGTACTATAATTACAGGTATATGCAGTATGAGGTATGCTAAGAAAATAATATGACAGCCACCATGTTTGTGTTACTGGACATATATTTATAGAACTATTTTTATGTATGGAAATAGAGTTTGCATATTCATGCAGTATGTTTTCCATTCCACAATACCACATTAGACAATATATTATATCTCCTGGCCTGCTTGATATTCATTGCTAATAAAGTCTCATAGAAATAAAGCTATGTGGTAATAGAATGGCAGCTTTTTATTACAGAGATGTTTCTATTATGCTAATTTATGATTTAGATGATTTATGCTAATAAGTGTAATTTCTTAATATAAATAAAACTATAGTCAAATTTTAAAATGCCTCTACCTCTGGCTGGCAAATTTACATACCTCACAGTTTTATTAAATATATTCTGTGCAGAAAAAATACATTTTTTCCATAACAATCCCCTCCGGCTTTTCCAGGGAGAATTTGACGGCATAAAACAGCTGCACATCTGTAATTGTTTTACCACCTGTTCTATGGAATTGAAGGTTCTGTACCCTATAGTGGTGATTGGATAATGTTTTGCTCATATTTCAAGGTCATAAATTCTTCTACTTTTATCTTTTAATACCTCTGGCGTGGGAAGAGGAAGTAATGTTTGATAGAGTTGATTTGCCAAGGTTTGACTAGAAATTTTCCAGAAGAAAGGAATTAAATAGGGATTTACTTGAAATGAATGAGATGACTGGATAACAGGAGACAGCCCCATCTGTGAAGAGCTTTAATTTCTTTTCTGAAGGACAGTTATTTTGGTTTTATTTTAATACAGAAAAAGTAAAATTATTGAGTTCAAAAGAAATGGAGGCCTTTCATTCAGGAAAAATAACGTGAACATGTGACAATATTGTTTAAATAATGATCTCTGTCTCTCTCATACACACACACTCTTTCATACACAAATCACCTATGCTGATTCATGAATTTTAATTATATCACATTTAAGCAGATTGACCAATCTATCTCAATCACAAAGATGCTATATACATTGATGTCATTCTGTGTAAATGTCACCATCTTTGTCAAATCACTAAATTATCCAAATCTGTATGTCATAAAGTTAATGGAGCTGACCCATGTGTTTGTATCAATGACATTATTTTTGGATGATTTAAAGTGATATTAGTGCAATGACTCAGTATGATGAGATACGGTACTAAATTCCAGTGACAGAGAGATGGCAGTTGAGACAAGGAGAAGGAATCTTAGTTTATTTTAATCTTATTAAATTAATTACACATTTTACATATCTAAATTTTACATATCTAAATTTTATTCTTAGTTTTTAGTTTTATGTCTTAATATATAATTTTCTTTATTTAATGGGTAGTTATGCATAGGACAAAGTAAATATACATTAAATATAACCTCCCTTCTCTAAATATTTGTTGAAAAATGAAGAAGCAGGGGTAGGTAGGAAGCTTCTTTACTGGAAGCAATTTTGACCCCAGGGGAAATTCTATAAAGTCTGGAAACATTTTTGGTTGTTAAACTGGGGAAGTAAAAGGAGCTGCTACTAGCATTTAGATAGAGTTTGGGATACTGCTAAGCATTCTGCAGTGTACAGGACAGAGCCCCATTCCACAACAAATAATTATCCAGCCCAAATTATCAATAGTGTCTAGGTTGAAAAATCATGTGATAAAATATCCCTTATTGACCAAACCGTTACCAGGCTTCTCAGAGCCTTTTCTCAACTAAGCTTCAACTTTGACCTACAAAGACTTGGAAAACACACTAGCATAGTTCCTAATAGTTCAATGAGTCCAATTTCTTAAGTTAAACTTAGTATCTTTCGAAGTGCCTGCCTGGGAAAACTCAAGGCTGCCAAAATAATTTACTGTTTGCACAACCCGACACCTGACGATGAACTCTCTGATTCCCAGTCTCAGTAGTGGGGTAAGGGCCTACCTTCAGTAACAGCCAATTAGTAAACCTAGATGGGTTTCACGTGGACTACGTCCCCTTCCTACTTTTTGTAGTTTTTCACTTCCTGATTCTACTGAATCCTGGCTCACCTCTCTAATTTCCTAATTTCTACATTGTTTCTTCACTGTTTCTTTAATTTTTTGAGACAGAGTCTTACTCTGTCACTCAGGTTGGAGGTCAGTGGTGCAATCACAGATGACTGCATCCTCTATCTCCCAGGTTAAAGCAATCCCCCTACGTCAGCCTCCTGTGTAGCTGGACTATAGGTGCAAGCCACCACACCTGGCTAAGTTTTATTTTTGTTTTTGTAGAAGATAGGTCTCACCATGTTGCCCAAACTAGTCTTGAACTCCTGGGCTCAAGCAATCCTCCTGACCTGACCTCTCACAGTGTTGGGATTATAAGTATGAGTAATCATGCCTGGCCCATTCTCTCCTTAAAAGACAGTCACCTCTGTACAATTTGAAGCTGAGTTCAGTTCACACTGGACTCTTTCCTTTTGCAATAGTATATTACTTATGAAAATCCGTCCTTTAGTGTCTAGTTTTGTTTGTATTTGATGCCTGTACTAGATAATAGATAAAGGTGGTTGCATAAGTGTATGTGCTTATGTAAAAAATTAAAAATAAAAACAAACAAAAATCTATAATCCAGTAAAGGGAAAACAAGGTTGTACATAATGGAAAACCCATGTGGATAATAAACATCAAAGAATTTCACAGAGGTTCAGAGATTGTATAAGGATGGTAGAAAAACAAAATACAGTAATACATTTGCAGGAACCCAGTGAAAATAAGGATATCTACAACAAAGATTTAAGAAGTAACTTTTTCAAGTTTGCACAGCTAGTTAGTGAGCTACTACAGAGAACTTCAAACTTGCTACAGCCAATTCACTGCCCCGCCTACAATACTAAGAACTAAAAGCTATTGCAATCGAGTGATAAATCATCTTTCCAATTATGATTGAGGGCTTCCTGAAAGCTTTGCATGTTTAATGTTGAAAATTTTGCTGGACTAATGAGAAACCCATGTTTAGGTAGTCAGCAGAGGGCTGTTGTAAACATTACAATTGTAACAATGTTCCCAGCCACCCACATATTTGCTACTTAACACTGTGAGCAGCCTCCTAAAATGGGTGAAATCAAGCAGTCAACAGCAAAACATATGTAGTCCCCTACCATCACCAAAAAAAGTGAAATTTATTTCAGAAACAATCTCCAAGTCTGTTTCTTACTTTGATTGTTGTCTTACATAGCTTTTACAAACTCCTGGAAAATTATTTTGAGAATTACCTTTATTATTATGTATTGGATCAGAAAATGAGGAGGTAGCTGCTATGGTTTGAATGTTTATCTCTTCCAACATTCATGTTGAAATTTAATTCCCATTGCAATAGTATTAAGGGATAAGACCCTTAAAAGGTAATTAAGGGCTTTACCCTCATGGGTGGGATTGACGCTGTCCTAAAAGGGTGAGTTAAGCCCCCTTTTGCCCTCTTTCTTGCCCTTCCATTTTCCACCATGAGATGATGCAGGAAGAGGGCTCTTGCCAGATGCTGGCCCTCCGTCTTGGACTTCTCAGTCTCCAGAACTGTGAGCAAATAAATTACAGTTCATTATAAATTACTCAGTCTGTGATACTGTGTTGTGGCAGTGTACAATGGACTAAGACAGTTACTATACTGCAGTGTGTAACTGTATGGTACAATAAGATATCCAAACACTGACAGGCAAGAGCTAAATGTAGTTCCTTGCACAGCAAATATATTAGCTGTTTGACCTTAGTCCAGTCATGTGTCCTTTTTAAGACTTGGGTTATCAACTGAAAATGATTTAATTAAATTTTAATAAAAATTATTTGTATCTCCAACTGGAACTTATTCTGTGATCCTTATAACTTAAAAGGATATCACCCAAAACTGATACCATATTGTTTATCCACACATTCAACAAATATTTGTTGAAGACTTGTTATTTGCAATTCGTAATGCACTTTTCAAAGTGGAGTTGAATAAATGTAAAGCACAGATCCCTGGTTACTGCTCAGGAAAGAAAAACAATTCAGAATTTATGGTGGAAAAAACACTTTCATTGCTAGAAGATAAGAATAGGCACAGCAATGTAAAATCAGGAAGAAGAAGTTATCTTTGGGGATCAAGACAAGAGTGATTAATTAATGAGCTAGCATTTGAATGAGAAGCTTGAAGGCTGGGTACCACCCTCAAAATTATAAAGCTGTGCTGCTCAAGAATATACATTTTTCCAGGTTGGAAAGAACAGAAGTCCACCTCTCTAGAATGAGTTAGACATTTTCTATATCCATTCCTGGATATAATTACGCCATTGTAAAAACATAGAGAGTAAGAGAGAGTTGACTTACTTTTCTGTCATTATTGCTGGACATCCAGTTTCTAACTGATGGCTTGACTCAGAATGAGATTTCATGTACTATACATAAATGATTATGAAGTGCTATATCCAGTACTTCAGTGGACCTAGGCTCTGGTTATATGTCAAACAGATAAAAAAAAAATCTTGATCAACCAATATGGTGATTTATTGTACAGATCTAGTTAAGGGAAGGTTTAGTACTGAGTGAGGATTTACCATGCTCATATACACAGGTGTTTAACAAAATTTAGGGGAAAAACAATACAATTTAGGTTCTATGTATTTGTATCAGTCATATTAAGATGGCTTTGGGGTTACATGATTTACTAGGCTGACTCCTGTGCAGCACCAGGGTTTATTCTAAGGCTTAAATTACTTTATAACATGAACTGATGCAAAGTAGAAAACTTCCATGAGAGTGCATCTTTTCCATTTTATCTCTGAATTATATTGTTCAATCTAATAGTCATATAGATGTATCTGTATCTCTGAAAACATTCAGAGCATTGCTCCAAAAATACATGACAGTGGAAATACCTTTTAAAAATAGGCCCATAGCTCTTTGGAGAAAAAGCTGAATCTATGACTTGGGCAGGAAACAAACAAGATGAGACAGGAACATCTTATGGGACCAGAAATAAGGAAATGCTAAACACACACACATACACACACACACAGACACACACACACCCCCAATTAAAGCTATGTCAAAAAGACATACAAACCAACTGAAAGAGCTTCCAGTAGTCAAAGCTTCAAGAATTTTAGCAATAAAATAAATTTATGAATCTATACTAATACGCATCAATAATTAAATACATAAATAATTAAGTAAAGATAGACAAAAGCCCCATGCAGAAGAATTCAAATAATTTACATAGATACTCCACTGTCAGATGAAGTGAAACATTATCCCTCAGTTTTTAAGCATGGACTATGCATAGTGACTTCCTGTGGCAAACTACGGTATAGAAAGGGAGCCAGTGTGTGACTTTGCACTGGAGAAACATGGCAAATGTCATTTCAGTCAAATGATAAAGAAAGTCGTGTTGATAGCATATACTCTTGATGTGATCTGATGAAAATGGACAGTTTACCTCCAAAACATAGGCCTCCCAGTCTGACTCAGACAAAAGATCAGACAATTATCAATAGAAAAGCATTCTACAAAATGCCTACAGTACTTCTTAATATGTTTAAAACTATCAATAACAAGAAAATCTAAGGATCTGTGCACAGCCAAGAGGAGCCTAAAGAGATATGATAGTTAGAGAAAATCCAAGAACAGAAAAGGGACAGGAGGTAAAGACTAGAGAAATCGGAATAAAGTAGCAAATTTAATTAATAGATACCAATATTGGCTCATTATTTGTAACAAATATAGATACTAATATGTAATCTTAGATTGGTGCAAAAGTCATTGTGGTTTTGGCCATTGAAAGTAATGTCCAAAATCACAATGACTTTTGCACCAACCTAACATCAACATAGAGAAACTGGTGCAAGGGTATATGCAATCTCTGTACTGTCTTCACAACTTTCTAAAAATCTCAGACCGTTCTTAAATTTAAAAGTTTTTCTTAAAGGAAGTTCATAAACAACTTAAAAATTGAATTTCACGTCCCTGTCTTCTCCTGACTCAACATTATATTTGTACTTTAAACGAATCCACTGGTTCTGCAAGTTCTTGACATGGGCTCGCATGGCCATTTGTTTGTCTCCTGCAGTTGCCCAGGCTGGTCTTGAACTACTGAGCTCAGGCAATCTGCCCACCTTGGCCTCCCAAAGTGCTAGGATTACAGGTGTGAGTCACCACACCTGGCTAGTTTCACTACATTTTTAATTGAGGACACAGATGAAAATACTAGCCTAACTCATTTGTTACTTCCTTTATATTCATCTTGGGAACTGATAAAGTAGACAGCAATGTTCAAGGCACCAACTTGCACTCTCATTCCACACAGTGTTTTCTAAAAGCCATCTTCCCCAAAGATAAAGCCCTTGGCTTAGTTATTCCATAATATTGAAATAAAGAAAAAAAACCTTAAAATCCTATACTTAAAACATTGTCAACTTTGCAATAAACAGGCCCACTTTTTAAATATGTTTAAATCTCTACACATATCTTTTCTTCCTACACCTCATATCAATATCTCTATATTTATTTTTATCTTGACAATCTATTTTCCTACTTAAGTTTTCCTATATTAATCTGCATAAAATAGAGACATAAAGTTATTGGGCAAAATGGTATATATGTGTGTACAATTATTGTCAGGAGAAACAGAAATTCAATTCAAATAGTAGAATTTTAAAAACTTGTTGTCTAATAAACCAAGCATAAAAATTGCATATCTGCCTTCATCCAAAAATAAATAATATCATCTGGCCACTTTCATTCTGTTAGACACATCCTCCTCCTTTCCTACCCCCTCTAGTAGTGCACAGTGTCTACTGTTCTCACGTTTATGCCTGTGTGTGCTTAATCTTTAGTTCCTACTTATTAATGAGAAGATGCAGTATTTGGTTTTCTGTTCCTGTGTTAATTTGCTTGGGATTATGGTATCAACTGCATCTGTATTGCTGCAAAGGAAACGATTTCATTCTTTTTTAAGACTGTGTAGTATTCCATGGTGTATATGTACCACATTTTCTTTATCCATTCTCCCATTGATTGACACCTGGGTTGATTCCATGTCTTTGCTATTGTGAATAGCACAGCAATGAACATGTGGCTGCATGTGTCTTTTTGGTAGAATGGTTTAATGGCTATTACTAAAAAGTCAACAAACAACAGATGCTTGTGAGGCTGCTGAGAAAAGGGAACACTTATACATTACGGGCAGAAATGTAGTTTAATCCAGCCTTTGCAGAAAGCAGTAAGAGATTTCTCAAAGAACTTAAAACAAAGTTACCATTAGACCCAGCAATCCCATTACTGTATTTTTGTTCAGTAGAATGATTTCTTTTTCCAAAGGAAAATGCATACAATACCAAAGAAAATACAATAGTTTAAAAACACAAATGATATTACATTTCTCAACTTTCTAAAATCCTCCCAGAGATTTCCACTGCATACAGAACTATTTCTACTTTCCAAAACAGTTCGCTAGCACCTGCATTGTTTGGCCCATGCAGGTGCTTGTAAAACAATACCTGCAAGGGCCAAACTTCTGCTTTAGCTCCTTTTTCTCTCTAGCATAAGATACCCTTTCTTTCTCAAGGCTTTTGTACTTGTTTCTTCTCTAAGACACTCATGGCTAGTTTCTTCCTGTCGTTCAGGTGACAGGTACCTTCTTACTAAGACATTCCTTAGCCACTCAGATTAAGACACTCCTGCTACCCTCACCACATCCTGATTGTTCTCTGTGGAATGCCCCTATCATTATAACCCTCACAATACTCATCACCATACAAAATTATCTTCTTCATTTCTCCCTTTACTTACTGTCTTCCCACTCTTAAAAACAATAATGAAAACAATTCATTAGACTGGGAGTCACACATATGTCTAGCACATAAAACAGCTTAATAAACTACTGTTGGCTACATAAATTAATTAACTTTTTTGTGTTTTTAATGTGAGGCAATGACTTGCCAATCACAGAACTGAATACCCAGAATGGGAAGAATGCATAACAGTGTGTCCTTTAGAATGATAACTTAAGCAGACTCATGCTTGCTGACAGCAAAAACAATACCTGTATTGAAAGGAATGAAATTTTGTAAAAATGTTAAGAAGAAGAAGGAAGATATAATATTATTGCCAACTTCCTCAGTTGATAAAACAAAGGCCCTGGAAAGTCTTTTAAGGTTATTTGGCTTGTACTGTTTTACTGTTGTATTTGCCCAGAGTACTAAAAACAAAATAGATAACAACACATATCACAAGTGCTCTTGGCTGTAAGAATGTAATAAATTCACTTACATCTGGAAAGCCTATCTGACTTCTAAAGTTTCCTATCCTAAGCAAAATTCAAGAAGCTTTCCAAATTTGCAATAATTTGGACTTTCTTATTTGCTATATGCATTTAGAAACATTTCTATGAAAAATTAAAAATTACTCCTGAATAATTTGTTTCTATGCAAATAAGCACTAGGACAAACAAATATAAAACAGATAGGCAAAAATGCATGCATATATGAGAGAATAAGGAAGCATTTTCAATATATGTCATTGAGAAAGAAAGGCAAGCAGACAAGTAGGATTGAATTAAGGAAGGAAAGATGGAAGAAAGTTTGGAAGAAAAGGAGAAAGCAAAAGAAAAGAGAAAAGAAAAGATGGAAAAAAAGGTTGAAAGGAGAAAATAATAAAGAGAAAAAAATTTTAAAAGACCAACATAATAATAAGTGGGAAAAACTAGAAAGAGAAGCCACTTCCTCTCCGAGTATGGGCAATTTCTGCTCCATTTCCAAGGGTCTTTATAAAGAGATACAAGTCTAAAATTGAAGTCTTCTTCCTTTTGAGGGGTATGAGACCATTTATTCTCTAACATGTGCTCTCTAAAACACTTTGGTGCTCCTCCCTCCAACTCGAGAACATTTTTGTTGATAGTGAAGTAAAGACAGCTATTTTTTTACAGTAAATCGAATATTAAAAGATAGTTTCTATATTAAATCTTTAATTGTTGTGTTATTGCTGAACCAGCAAAGTTAAAGATCATATTTTGCCCTCTCTTTCACCTTTGATGATTGTCTAATATCTTCTCCCCATTCTGTTTCTCACTCCAGCTTCAAACTTTTGGCTCTCCCATATTAATTGTACTTATTATCATAATCTCCTGAATTTGGCATTCATATCATGTCCCAATCTGACATGTTTTAACTTTGCCCCTCACCACAACTATTAAAGCTTTCAACTGATTGATTCATTGCAATATGACATTTTTGTCCAAGATTTCATATTCTCTGTATGAGAAACACAGCCCTTTGCCTTCCAATTCTTTCCACACCACCTAGTTCTTTTCATTTTCCCACAAATTAGTCCTATTACAGCTACAGGGCTTAGTTTTATTATCTGTAAAAATCGTTTGGATATAATCAGCCTATATCTAGATACATTCCAGAAAATGCAGGTCCCATGAAATAGTTCCTGAAAGTAAAAATGCAAATAAAAAGGAAGAGACAGAGAGTGAAGGTGAATTTACATGTCACTGAAGACTGTGTGTTCACTCAAATCTTCACAATGCCCTTAACCATTGTGTAAGAACTGAGAAATTCTACAGCAAAGAAACAGATTTCACTTTACTAGCTGTTCCAAATTTATTTGGCCACATACTTTTCCTTTGTTTATGTATGGTAACACCTATTAAAAGCCAAAGAAAATAACATTCATGAGCCACACTCAAGAATAGTCTTGCCTAGGTATGTTTAATGATCTGTTCCAATCCTAACAGTATTCCAGAGTTATGCCATTTCCATCAGTTGAGTTCTGTTTACAATTTCACCCATGTAATTTAGCATCTATCCATGCCATTCCAGTAAGACCCACATACTAATAAACATCCTGCTACTCAAAGTGTTACAGATGACAGCAACTCTGATCACCAGGAAAAATTAAATCTCTCCAGGTTACAAAAGGCAGCATTCACTTAAACAAACAAACAGAAGAATTACTTGGTTTTTTAATTAACATCTTACATATCACATTAATAGATTGTCATCACTGACATTAATCTTTATAATATAAACCATGCAATTTTTCATTTTATTTCAATTAGGTTGCATTAATTTGACAGCAAAGAGCACTGACTTAAGTTTGTGTTTACAGACCATCAATTTTGCTACCCATTATTTCAGAGGATTGACATTAAAATAACCTAGTTGATCACTAAAGCCATGAATTATATTTGAAAATGTTGCTTGACGTAAAATTGAATTAATAAAGGAGAACCCTAAAAAGTTCCTTTCAATAGTAAACTGTGAGTACCATGTCTAAAAGTGACAATTGGTAGCACAATACTTGCCAGGCTGAGTGTAGTGGTTCACGACTGTAATCACAGCACTTACTGAAGTCAAAGTGGGAAGATGGCTTGAGTCCAGGAGTTGGAGACCAGCCTAGGCAAAATGATGAAAATTTATCTCTACAAAAAAGGAGAAAATACAAATAATTAGCCCAAGGTGGTGGTGCCTGCCTGTAGTCCCAGCTACTTGGGAGGCTGAGGTGGAAGGATAGCTTGAGCTCAGGAGGCACAGGCTGTAGTGAGCTGAGATTTTACCACTGCATTCCACCTCAGCCTGGGCAACAGAGCAGGACCCTATATCAAAAAAGAAGGAAGAAGAGAAGGAGAAGCAGAAGAAGAAAGAGAAAAAAAGGAGAAGGAGGAGGAGAGGGAGGAGGAGAAGGAGAAAAAGAAGGAGAAGGAGGAAAGAGGAGAAGGAGGAAAGAGGAGAAGGAGGAGAAGGAGGTGGAGGAGAAAGAAGAAGAAGAAAGGACGAAAAAGAATAAGAAGAAGAAGGAGGAGGAGGAGAAGTTTGATTAATGCTTGTTGAAGGAATCAACAACATTTTGGTGGAGAAGGAGGGAAATTTGATGAATTCTTGTCGAAGGAATACATGATTTTTTGGTGGAAGTATCCAAGCCATGTATCCAGGCTCTTTGTGTCTCTTATCACATTTTGCCTTTTTTTGTCCAGACTTATTGAAATATGGTTAATATACAAAAAGAAAAAAAAAACACTGCCCATGTTTAATATATACAACTTGATGAGTTTGGAAATATGCATACACCCATGTGCATATTTAATATCATAATCATAGACAAGGTAATAAGTATATTTATCACTTCCAAAAGCTTCCTTGTGTCCCTTTGTATGTGTGTTTGGTTTTTGATCTGTGTGTTTGTGTGTGACAAGAAGACATTAGGTCCATCCTCTTGACAAATGTTTAAGTGTACCGTGCCGCATTGTTAGCTGCAGACACTACGTTGCACAGCAGAGCTCTAGAATGTATTTACCAAGCATAATCAAAACTTTACTCCCATCAAGCAACAAATTTCCCCTTCTTTCTTCCCTTATCCGCTAGCAACAGTGCTTTCATTCACCACTTCTATGATTTTTTACTATTTATCTTTCTAGGACTGGTTTATTTCACTTACCATAATCTATCCCAGGTTCATCCATGTTATCACAAACAGTAGAATTTTATTTTTTTCTAGCAAAGTCTTCTTTCCTAAAGATTTGGCAAATAGGAAGAGTCCCAGAATGAGAGAAGCAGCATGAATATTGTGCTGAAGCTATTGTCCAGCAAGTCTGGACAGATTTATTAGAAAGAAATTTTCTAAAGCTAAGACAGAAACATACTGTTGATTTCTTAGAGCAGAAAATGTGGGGCAAGCTGGACGGGAGATGTGAAAAGTGTACTGGCCTGGCCGCAGCAAAGAACACAGATAGAGTAAACGAAATGCATGCGGTTGAGGATTGCATGTTAGCTAGCTCCTGTTGGGACCTTAGATTGTGCATTAGTTTTGAAACAGACCTGGGTTCTATGCCCTAGTTTTACCAATGTATGAGATATGTTTTGACTATGTTACCTATGCGGTCTCCATTACTTTTTCCCCAACTGGAAATAAGTAATGTGATAGATTTGTTGATGATAGGCAGGTGGTGATTAATATTAACAGTTAGTGATTATTGAGATCTTTCTATGTGCTAAGGAAAACTCAAAATGATGAATGCGTTAATAATTCAATTCCCACAGCACCCCGCCATGATTGATATTATTCTTATCCTCAGTTTATTATTTAGAAACTGCCACATATTAGTTGGGCAACCTATGTCACAAACCCCATGCAGACAAAGCAAAACACAGAAAGGTGAGTGGGGTGTTTCTCTTAACTGATATGTTGCTACCCATTATGTTTATTTATTTTTCTTTTTCTATTTCAATCTTGTTCTTTCTTTATGCCCATTGAGTTTAGTTTGTCTTGGCTTCTAGGAATTTCTGAGGTTAACCTAATGTTCAAGCGTAATAACTGCATTAGATTGATTGGTTTGTTTTATTTCTCTTTTTCTGTGATTTTTTTAAATTTAGACTTTAACAATTTTATACTATTCCTGTGTTTTATTTTAAACCACTTCAATTTTCTCAAGCAACACTAGTATATATTTTAAATAAAACACAAATTCTGAACAACAAAACTGTGCAAGTAGGGGTTGGATTTGGGAAAGAAAATAGCCACATGACAGGGTCTTGTTGCCTTAATGATTATACTAGAATTGGATCCCTGTTTCTTGGAATAGGATACATCTATTTTGGACAGAGAGTTATCAGTGGCTCCTAGAGAAAACTATGGGAAATTTTACTCCAGAATTTAAATTTTCTGAGGAAATACACTGATTTCTTCATTAGCTGTTTTGGATGCTGCGTCTAAGAACTTGTGGTATTACATTTTTGACTCATGATTCCACAACTATCACAAACTCTGAGGAAACTATTGCCACATGACAGTGACTTTATCAGAAAATTAACCATGAAGTATAGTCATTTAATTTCCCTTTAGTTCAGGAAGTGGATAATCAAATCTGATTATTGACATATTCCTAGTGGTTAGTAGATTTCATTTTTATTATTAAAAATGTTGAGTTCTTAATGAGTCCTAGTGTGGAAAGCATGATTTTTAAACACTTACTTCACTTCTATAGTAAAACTTTTTAAAAGAAAATATTATTTATATTTTAAGAAATAGTCTTAATTTTGCAAGCAGTACATTATCAGAGCTATAAATCTAGTTGAAGTTGTTGAACAAAAACACTTAATTATTTAAGTACATAAAAAGATACTTTAAAAATAAAGTAAATATTTCCCCTGTAGTAAATATTATTTTTAAAAATCATTTAAAAATACAGTGGTTACCACATGCTGAGGGCCATAAACATCTCATGTCTAAAACTGTGGTATTCCATAAGAAAAAGAAACATACATGCAGAAACATCTAATTCAGTGATATAATTGTAAAAGATCTGTACCAAACCAAAATGATTAGTACCTTATGATATAGTTATATCAGCTATTTTAAAACTGACTACCAGCCCTAAAACTTACCTAAGTATATAAAAGGGGAAAAGTTCCCTTATCTCCCTCTCAGGGCGTGCAATGGTGGTTTGGCTCCATGATTCTTCAGTGTCCCACAGCTCAAACCCCTAGGGAGAGCATGCAGACGGGCAGGCCGTGGGGAGCGTGGGCTTCAACCCCACAGCAGCATCTAGGACTGAATGGACGTGTGTTACAGTGTGCACTTTCAGCTTAGCTGCCTGCAGGTGGCTTATGTTAATCAGGTAAATTAGCGCCCCCCTGCCTTATCGCAAGGACAGAGGGCTTTCTGTGTCCCAGGGTTCTCGCCCTAGCACCGGTAAAACCAGATCACAGGTAGGCTTGGAGAATGAGTGCAAGGTTTGATTGAGTAGCTCTCAGTAAATAGATGAGGAGCCAGATGGGGGATAGAGTGGGCAGATGTATCCCCCTGGAGCCAGGCCACCAGACTCTCCGTCTGCCCCACTGAATCCGTGTTGTTCTGCTTTCCATGGCCTGCCAGAGTCTGTCGGTGTGTTCGTCTGTCAGTGTGCTCCTCTCCACGTCCAGCTGCTTGTGTGTGTGCCCACTAGGGCCTCGGGTTGTTATAGGCACAAGGTGGGGGTTGTGGCGGGCCAGAGTGGTCTGGAAAATGCAATATTTGGGTTCAAAAACAGGAATCCCTGCCCTCACTTAGGTCCGTGGGCACGAGCCCGAGGGAGGGACCCTCACCAGGGGCCCCGCCCTTCTCTACCCAGCACTTCCCTGCCTCACTCCCTTATCAACTGGACAATCTCTAACGTGTAAGCTCTTCTTAATCAACCTTATGTTCAATCTGTTACTTAAAACACTGTAGCAATCATACTTTCCCTAGATCTATTTAGACTTTTTCATTTAACCCATTGGTTCCTAATTCAGACTGCCACTACTCAAATTTCTGAAAATGATCAATGGAGAACCAATCCCCTAAGTTTATACTCCATTGACATCTTTCAATTTATAAAAGTAATGTTATTTTTAAACATCTCCTTTGTGAATTGGGAGATCTGGCCACACAACACCTTTTATTTATAAATCCTACTTTTGACCCTCTTCTATCCAGAACAGCATTAAATAACATTTGGTGGATAAGGGAAATCTCAGGTTCACACACAGCTGTCACTGTTCCTTAGAGCGTCATTTCACAAACCAACTTTCTGAAAAGATATCTTCTCAGGAAAGACTGCCTGCCAGGAGAGCAACTGTTATAAAGCAATCAAGTACTTTTAATTAAAAAAAAATCCCAAACACCTCAAAATGTTTTCCCTTATGACCTCGAATCCTGGGAGGCTTTCATTTTCATCTATTTCTGTATTGCTTTGGCATAATTAGAGCAAAGTATCACAGATGTTGAGGATCATTTTTTTAAAACCTGGGCCGAGGTTTACCAGATGTCTAAATCACCCATTGTGAATTATCAGCAATTTTTAAAATGGTTTTGGTAATGTAGATTTACCTCAAGAGCCTCAGAAACTAATCCAACTCTACTCCTTGAATGTACATGAACTCAGATATGATTGAAATTTGATTTATAAATAATTACCTCAGTAACCTCCATATTATTTCATGAACTCTTAAAAATATATACACCATAAACATTATAGTTTGTCCTAAGATTCAAATTGTGTAGCTTATTGGGAATAATAAATGTCAAAATTGATTTCAGCGTACAAGAGTGCAAACTTTTACAAAACTGGCATTCATCTCTTATGACACCTTGTTGGCTAATTAGTTGCAGTTGAGAAATTAATGGTTTTGAGGGGAAAAGCAAAAAATACTTTACTTTTAAATGTCCAGATTTGGAAAGAGATTAAACAGACTCTTTTGCATAAAACAATGTAGATTAAAAGCTCAATTAATCTAATCAGTTATCTGAGTGTCAAATTATTTGCCAATGAAATTTTATGTAGGCGTAAACTTGCCCTGAATAGGCCATTTTCCAATAGGAGATAAAAAGCTGTTTATACCATCTGGAATTCTGGACAGGGACAGCGTTTTAGCGATTGCATCAGCAATGCAGTGCCAGTTTCGGAGATAAGTGTTTTGTGGGGGAAAAGAGGAAAAGCAAATCTGTAAGATTTTTGCATACCGCCTCATGCTCATGGTAGTAAGAGCTGGAAATTTGTTTAACTCTGTGGCATAACATAGGTGAGCCCGAGGCGAAGATAAATTAGCATCAGTGTCCCCGGTAAGGACTTATAGAGAATATGGTTTGGGAATGGGAGTGGTAGAAAGAGGAGGGATGAAAACCAAGAGAATGAGTTAAGTCTGACAAAGAAACACATTACTGTGAACATCTCCTAAGATTACAGAAAGAGTTCGCCAAAAATCAAGTTTGCAATTCTAATCAGCTAGACTATGTACTCAAGACTTCTTCATTCCTGGTCTGGTCTCTTTCAATAGCCTCTTACCTATTCTTTGCACCTGCATTTTAATCTCTCATTGAGTTCTCCTTCAAGATGTTTTAAAGATTGTTACTTAAAATGGAAATCTGATGATATCACTCCAGGTTTTCTGGTTTCCATGGACATAAAGTCTGAACTCTCCCAATCCTCCAGAAATGCTCTTGAATACTCCATTCGTGTAACACTTTTTTCACTGAAGCCTCATTCCCTAAACAGGCAATTCCTCAATTTCTTAACCTATTTTCAGTATCTCTAGCCCCAAACCATTCTGCCTTTGCAAATGTTTCTGATTTACTAAACTATTTCCAGACTCAACCAAGTAGAGATTGTTACTCCTTTTCTGTTTTCCAATGGCATTTTTGAGTTTTCTTAAAAAGTACTTATTAGTCTTACACTTAGGCATGACTGATTGAATACCACATTTATACTGACATCCTTATCCTCCAAACAGATGTGAACCCACAAAAACAAGGAATAGGAGAAGAAAAAAATGACAGACAAAAGATGACATTGTTTGGGAAAATGGAAATCAGATGGGAGAATAGTAGCTTAGTGAAGCAGAGAAAACTATGTCCAAATTGGTTGGAGAAAGAGACAAATGCTAAGAAGAAATTTCAGCTTTGCCTATATACCAGTCTCTCTCTAGAAACTCTGAGTTTCAAATATTCACATTTCTGATCTCTAGAACAAATATATGCTTAAATTTAATGTATCTTAAACAATATATTACCTAATATGGGCTCAAATAATACTTTTTAAATAAAGGAATATTTTAATGATTGCTTTTATTTATTAACTTTATAACATCTATTATTCTGCAAAGTGCTTTTTGAAAATTTCATTTAATGCTTATAATAACTTTCTGAATTAGGTATTACTTATTCTCCCTTATAGGAGAACTGGGGATCAGACTGGATAAATAGCTTGGACAATGTTATAACCTGGCTGTGGTCAGAGATACAATTTGAACTCGTATTAGTCTAAACCCAAAGTCAGTGCTTTTGTACTGCCTAAATTGCTTTTATTTAGGGTTTCTTTTTTCTCCCTGAAAAATATTTGCTTAAACAAAATGTCTGAGATGGTGGGGAAAGAAAGGTGGAAATTTTTGAGGGAACAATTCCAATGTCAAAAGTTAAGTGAAAATGTAGCATTCCCACATTACATTTCCAGCCCAGAACCTACACTAGTAGAAAGACCACTAGGCCTTTTATCTTGATCCTGCCTCTGAAAACAGAGAAATAATACATATGGTCCCTTTTGGGTACTAATATTCTGATTTTGACATTATTTAACCTATAAATCTTGTCAAATTTGCTTCTTTGATTTTCCCACCGAGTTGAGTTTCAACAAATTGAAAGAAAGAGGAAGGTACTTACAGAAGCACGAAGTGTCGTTTAACAGTAAGAAATAAAAGCAGATGCAGTGAAAACTAATCAGTAACTTTCTGTTTATATTAAAATAAAATAAAAATGATTCTTATATTCCAGCAAAAATTGTGCTTACTTTCAAGATTACATTCTTCTTAAGATATAATTTTACATGATACTATTAAATCCATTTAGCTGCCAGGCAAGACGGCTCATGCCTATAATCCCAGCACTTTAGGAGGCCAAGGCAGGATGATCACTTGTGTCCAGGAGCTCCAGACCAGCCCGGGCAACATAGCGAGACTTCATCTTTACAAAAAAATAAAAAGTTAGCCAGGTGTGGTGGTGTATGCCTGTAGTACCAGGTTCTTAGGAGTCTGAGGTGAGAGGATCCCTTGAGCCTGGGAAGTTGACGCTGTAGTGAGCCATGATCATATCACTGCACTCAGCCTGGGTGACAGAGTGAGACCCTGTCTCCAGATCAAAAAAGATCCCTGTAGTTAACCTAGAGAGTAATGTTTCTGAAGATATTTTTGGCAGAGAGGATAATTTTTTTTACATTTTTAAATTTTGATCCTTCTATTTGGAAACTGTTAAACACACATAACACAAGCTAAGACCAAAGCTTGACTAACTTAACCAGTGAAGCTATGAGTCACTTCAAATTCAGTATTCTTTGCATAAACAGTAGAAGAAAGTATAGGCAGAGGTGACAGCTCCCCTGTGCTTCATGTTTCATATACCCAAAAGAACATCGAATTAGAAATGCCTAGGTGACTGCAACAGGAAAGACACCCAACTGTTGAGAAGCTATTTCTATTCTGCATCTAAGCAGTTTTATGTTTGGCAGATCCATTGTGAGGGGAACAAGAAGAAAGCCCGCTAGCTCATCAGAGTCCAAGTTGCAGTAGAAAATCGCCTATGACAGCCTCCCAGAGGAAAGTGGAGGGTCGAGGGCTGGGAATAAATGATGGCCTCAGAACAGCTTCTTACAGGTCTCCCAGCCTCCAGCGTTTCCAGAGAATCACAAAGCTTTCTACCAAGACTTCCATTAGCTGTGGTTGAAACTTTTCTGTGTATAGTCCTTGTGGATATGTGCAAGGTTACCAGGGTGCCATAGAAGAACCATTTCCTTACGTAAACAACTGAAGAGAGAATTTTGAGTTGAATCATTTTCTGATAGCAATTTATGGGTACTTCTGCTGAAAATAGAATTTTGTTTGCTAATAAATAAATAAATAAATGGCTACAGTCTCCACTTGCTTTTAATATATGGTCATATTTATATGATAATACATTTTATTAATTATATTATATCACATATGCTGATATTATAAAATATATATTTAATCTTTATTTTCATTTATTGGCATACAACTCCTAAAATCTTTGGAGTCTCCAGAGTGGTGGGCGTGATAAACGTCTTCTGTTTGCTAAAAAGATGACAGGTGACTGGGCGGGGGGGGTCTCAGATAGCAGTAGGATGGGGGCTGGTCACCAGAAAGATCAAGCATGATTACAGATTTGCACTTTCAGTCCCATCCCCCAACCTCCAGGGGAGGAAAATGGCCTGAAGGTTGAACTGATCACCAATGTCCAGTGATACTATCAGTCATGCCTATATAATGAAGCCTCCATAAAATCCCAAAGCATGTAGGTCAGATATGCTTCCTTGTAGCTGAACACGTGGAGGTTCCTGGAAGATGGCACACTTGGAGAGGGCATGGGAGCTCCATCCCACTTTCCCCATACCTCACTCTCTTTATTACTTCTTCTAACTGCTAATCTGTATCCTCTGTATTATCCTTATATTAGCCAAGAAATGTGGGTAAAGTGTTTTCCTGAATTTTGTGAGATGCCCTAGAAAATTGATTGAACCTGAGGAGGGGATTGTGGAGACCCCTGTGTGTAGCTGATCAGTCAGAAGCACAGTCACAGTTTGTGCTTATAACTCATATCTCAAGTGGAGAGCAGCTTTGTGGGGCTGAGGCTCTCAACCTGTGCTATCTGACATTATCTTCCGGTAGGTAGTGTGAGAATTGAATTGAATTATAGGGCATATATGCCGGTCTGTCTGCTGGAAAATCTCTCAGAGAATTGACTGGTTGCTGGTAGAGAGAACCCCTCACCTCCTGCCCCCACCAACACACACACATTTCGATAACAGGAGATGCTGTGTTGTAATGGCTACGTAAAATAAAATGGAAAAAAAAAACACATACGTAAGTGTGATATATATATATGCAATATATGTATGTGATGTGATATATTAGATATATGTATATCGAATGACTTGTTTAATCAAGAAAAAGAAAATGATCTGTAACGTGCTGTTTAAGCACCAAAAAATTAACCTACATTGAGAGTCTATTATGTGCCAAACTCTCTTGCTACGTACTTCAAATAAGCCATTTTGTATGAATGATAGATCTTAGGCTCAGAAAAGTTTGAATTTTTAACAAAAGCTACATAGCTAGCCAGTATTAGTGGAGACAATGTTTTACCCATGCCTTTCTTAGGTGTTGCTTAAGAAGACATAAACATCTCTAATTTATTCTCGACATATCTCAGTGTACCATGGTAAAAATAATATTATTATATTTAGAGGAAATCAATCTCAATTGTTAGGGTAAAGAGTTTTATTGTATCTCTAAATCCCCCAAAGAACCAGACTAATAAACAAAGATGAAAGTTGAGATGTTTAGATTCCATATTGTTCTGTCAAGCTATCAATCATTCTACATTTTAGTTACCTGTAAATGCCTATAATCAGCCTAGAGAAACTAATTTTCTTTCTTAATATTTTTCAACATAAGTTGATTCTACAATAATAACGAAATATTTTAAACTAGATGATATTCAGGTAAGAATGACAAGATGGTGGGATGGCCAGGAGCATTGGCTTACACTTATAATCTCAACATTTTGAGAGGCTGATATGGGAGGATTGCTTGAGCCCAGGATTTCAAGACTAGCCTGGGAAACATAGTGTGATACCATCTCTAAAAATATATATATATAGGTATTTTTAGAGATGGGGTCTCACTATGTTTCACTGTATATATGTATATATATATACACACACACACACATATAAGTGTGTGTGTATATATATATATATATATATTTTTAATTAGGTAAGTGTGGTGGCATGTTCTTCTAGCAGTCTCAGCTACTGGAGAGGATAAGGTAGGAAAATCACTTCAGTTCAAGAGTTCAAGGCTGCAGTAAGCTATGATCCCACCAGGGCACTTCAACCTGGGTGACAGAGCAACCTCTGTCTCTGAAAAAAAAAAGAGTGAAATATCCACACAAATATTATATTAATTAATTATCAATGGATAGAAGTGAGGCATTTAATTTGAGAGGAAAACACAAAAAAGCCTGAGAGATATTTTCAAGGATTCAAATAAAAGCTGGATAATATGTATACTCAGATGTTCTAATTAGTTGGAGAAAAGCCAGGGGCTGGATATTAGAGAAGATATATTTTAGTTCAAACTAAGGAAGGAGGTAATAGTTATCTGATGGACAATAAAATCAACTGTCTTTCTGAGGTATTGAGTGTCCTTTCACTAAAAATGTCTAAACAAACATTCCTCATTGATGTTACAGATGTAATTTAAACATAGAATAAAAATGCAGTGAAATCAAATTGAAATATGTCCAAATATTCCAAACAGATGCTCATTTGATTCTTACTACTCAAAACATCCTTCCCATCTAACTTCATCTGCTGAAACCCTGGTATATCAAAATCTGTCTAAAAGCAACCTGATTAATAAAGAACTTCCTGATAATCCGAAACACAAATGACTTTTCATTTCAGTACTACTGCTTCTCTGGGAGGAATTCTTATACCTACCTTGCATTAGAGGTGTTGTGTGATCACAGATGATCTGCTATGAAACTCTATATTCTGATTGCCAGTATTGTTTTTACACCTGTGAGGTTCTTAAACCTAAGAGATGCGCAGCAAACATTTACTAAATCAACAAATAAATTCACTCTACAAACTCAAAGGCATTATTTTTACCTATATAAAAAAACACTTAAAAAAGAGTAAGAGTCTTATTTTGACACATTTTTAGAAATTTCAGAAGATTTTTCTTCAAAGACTAATACAATCTCATAAATTTTTAGAATTTTTTAAATGCTGTATCTACATTCTACTGTTGCTCTAACAAATTACCACAAATGTAGTACCTTAATATCCTATCATAGTAGTGTATACTATGATATGATGGTATACTATGTATATATGTATACATATATATATGTATACATATATATATGTATATGTATATGTATGTATATGTATGTATATGTATATATATACATATATATATACATATGTATACATATGTATATATGTATAGTATATCTTAAGATTTTGTAGAATCTGATATGTCTAGTATGAATCTCTCTGGACTAAAATCAAGGTATCAACAAGGCTGCATTCTTTTCTGGAATCTCTAAGGAAGAATGTATTTTTCTGTTTATTCATGTCCTTGGCAGGACTCAGTTTCTTGTGGTTGTAGAGCTGAGGTCTCCACTTTCTTACTGTGTGTGACTTCAGGGCTGCTCCCAGCTGCTAGAGGCTGCCACATTTTTATGGCTAGTGGTCCTCTCCCTTTACCCTCAAAGCCAGCAATGACAGTTCTGGTAGGTCAAATCCTTCTCAAGTTGCATCTTTCTGATCCAATCTTCTACCTCTTTCTTCCTCTTTTAAGAGTTTATGTGATTAGATTGGGTCTTTTCAGACAATCCAGAATAATCTCCCTCTCTTAAACTGTGCTTATTAGCAGCCTTAACTACAACTGCAACCTGAATTCCCTTTGCCACATGAAATAATATACTCACAGGTTCTAGGAATTAGGACACAAAAATCTTTGGGACATCATTATTCTACTTTCCTTTATTTTTTTTAAAAGACTGTCTTACCTTATTTTCAAAACTTTCAGAGTGATGTAACTTTATAAATCTCTAGAGTTTGTCACTTACATATCAATCATACTATTTACTAAAATAAAATATTATTGTATGCCTTCATTATCTCCTTAAATAGAATACATTTGGAATTATTATAATTTCCTAAAGGATCAAGTATCATAACAGAAAATCTTACGTTAACTATTTCTTGTAACACTCCTCAGTTTTCCTTTTAAAAAAGGGATAATCTTTGAAAAATTCCCATTTATTTTCAATTACTATTGTTAATAAGGTTTAACTGTGGTCTTGAAAGTGATTCTAATTTTTGCTATAAAATAATATACATGTGCTTTGTATCAACTAGATGGCTTGATGGTTAAATGTCTTGAGTATTTACTTGAAGTCTATGTTATTAACTAAATTATTGAGTTTTCCGTTTTGCTTGTATTTATCATATATTGTAGTTATCTAAAGATCCTGTAAATGAAATGAAGTAAACCTAGAGATAATATAGATGTTTTAAAGCAGTCATAAACTATCAATTTAGGCAAAGGAAGCTTCAATGAAGAAACAAACAAATATGTAAACAAATACCTCAAATAACTCAATATATAGTCTTAAATTAGGTAGTTTCATAGTAAGTTTTTAGGTTAGGTGATATTAAGATAAGATTTTAAACCTTTTTCAGAATAATTTAACTGCATTAATTCCTGTATTTATTAGGCAAACCTTACTGCAAAATACTTTTTCTAATTTCTGTGGCCACAAAGTTGAATAAGACATAGTTGGTATTGTCAAGGGGGAAGAAGGAATAAACTTCTATTCGCCAGGCCTTTGTATTTCACAAAAATCTTGACACTTTTAAATTAGTATTTACAGAACTCTTATGTTCTAAACATATTTTTAAGCATTCTATATTTTTTAATTACTGAATGCTCACAACAACTGAATGAAATGGATTCTAACTTCAATTTCCATATGGGATATAAACCAACGTTGGTTTCAGAAACTCATCAAAAGTCACACCACCTTTAAATGGCAGACTGAAGATTTCAGCAATAGAGTATAAATTCAGCATTCTCTTAACCCTTATATACCAAGTTCTTTTAATATCTTAACCTCTTGGTTTCAATTATTTTCTAGATTTTAGATGTGATGAAATAACGGCCCAGTGAAGGTTGAAAAAAGGTTGATACAGATTTCATGAGTGGTAAGTGTGAGAGCTTGAAATTAAACTCTCGTTCTTTGGAGCTTTGCCTCCAATGAAAATGTTCTTTTCATTAGGTTATCATATATCCTGTAAGTAGAAATAGGTGAATACTTTAGTAACAATAAAGCAAGGAAAGAGGAGTATACAAGTCATGAAAGAGATTCAGATCTCTAAACCACAGTAAATTATAGCAGAATCATTACAAAATATCTTCAACCAAACATGTGGGTCATACTGAGCATCAGGGTGTGTACCCGATTTCCTGTGTCGTATTAGATTGCATCCACAAACCATTTAGACAGATGGTATGGGCATGTTCTATTGAGTCTGAGCTGATGGATTCTGAAATGTTTGCTGAATGTTTCACCATCATAGCTACCGTCACAGCCCATCTCTTGAGGTTTGGTTTCTAAAGATATTGTTCCTCTTCTGATTACATATTTAAAATCAGAAGAGATAATGTTTCCAATTCAAATTTGAACTATATGTCTGTTTTCTTTTTCTGCCTCAAAGATCAAACTTGATTGATTTAGCAAAGAAGAATTGGATCCCCAAAACAATTTTCTATCATAAGAAGAGGAAACAGGGACATAGTTTGCCTTTCTCTGAAAAAGCATAATTAGAATTAAAATAAAATATTTTATTTGCCTAAAAAAGCACGAAGAAATAAGTAAGAATGTCCGTAATCTAAAAATCTACATAATAGAAGAGTTATTCAAAATGAAATTTGAGGGAGTAAAGGCAAGATTAAAACATACTCCCACAAGTGGCATTCCATATTTACTAATGTTATTAGCGTCTCTGTGTGAAACCCCTTCATGTTCAAAAAACTAAGACATGATTTAGAAGCCTGGACATTAAAGAGATGGAAATATAATTGTTTTCTTTGTATACTTAGGTTAACCACATGGATTTTATTTTAATTAATTAAAATGCTATGAAAACCAAACATTTTAAATCTATCTAACTCACTTCCCTAATCTGCATCATAAAAGAATTAGTATGAATAAGAATTCTAAAGTCATTTGTGAAGTCGTTTATAACCTTTATGTATTTCCTATTCTCCTGTTTAAATTACATGTCTGAGTGATTCTTAATTATATTTTGCCAAATGATTTGAAAGCTTTCTATCTTAAGGTCTGTTAGTAAACAAATGAAAGTGAAAAAATAGAGTATGTCCAATATAATTCATATAATGTAAAAGCTTTATCATTGTCACAGGCATCTTAGTGCAAATAGTTACTACTAATAAAGTCAACTCCAGCAAGAGCTATCTTGGCAAACGGAAGGCTCAAGAAAGATTTATTGTAGACATCTCCTTGAAATTTATGCTCCATACAGATTATCTTCTATTAACTGGTGAGCTTGAACCTTGAAAGGAGCTTCAAGTTTCAGATAAGTAACACACATCACTGAACATTACGTCTGCCACCTGGTAATGGATAATATAAATACAGCACATTTATTCAGCAGGGAAGGAAAATTGCTTCTATAGCCAATTCTCAATTATTCGGGGTAATGGGGGAAAACCTCCGAGTGGTTATACATAAATACAGATAATTGGCAGAATATGTAAATTAGGTCCCATCTCACAATGTTTATGAACATTTTGCCTGAATAGTGATAAAAGCAAAAATGAAGAAATATTAAAACACTGTAATTATTATGAAGTATTTGACAGATTCACTCTTGCTTGGTTTTCCTCCCATCTTTCAAAATTTTCCTCCTCCATCTCTCTCGCTTGTTCACTCTCAAAAGGCATATAATCCTCTGCGTTCTCTACTCGGCTTTCTCCTTTTTTATATATTTACAAATTCTGTCTGGTACATCTCACCCACTATCATGGCTATAGATAGCAAGACGCTTAAGAAATGCTGGTTGAGTAAACAAACTGCTAAGATACCCTCTCCCAAGTTGCTTCAGTTTAATTAAATACTTATGTATAGTGGATAAGGTTAACAACCCTATAAGTCTGACAGTTATCTGCAGAGTTTTACGTACATGCAGATACGTAATCCATTTCTAAACCTCAGAAATCAGAATCTGGAGAACAATTTGGATGAAAAACAGGAAATCCTTGCTAAAAAGAAGCTAACAAAACTAACCAAACACACACACACAAACACACACATACACACACACCACACCACACACACACAAAGGTAAACCATGAGAGAAGTTCAAACATAAAATACAATGGACAATTTCTATACAAGCAGATAATTCTCTCAGTTTTCCAAATTGCGTATGTGAGTGTATTCTATCTGTGTAACTGGAGTTCCTTACTCAAAATGGCAACTCCAATTGCTATAGAACAAAGCTCCAACCTTGTCCTTTCATTTGACGAGGTATTTAATCCATCACATAGTCATGGCATGTATCTCAAGAGGGGTAAGTTCTTTGAACCATAAGAGTTGTCAGGGCCAATTTGTGTATCATATCTGCATCAGTCAATGTTAACCAAACAAATATTTTTTCATCAGAACTCGCTCAGAGTCAGGCATGATAATATCAGATTGGCTTTTGTCCTTAACTGCTTGGCTGACAACGTTTTCCAAAAGAACTTTTGATTATGAAAATCACTAAGACAGTTTTTCAGGGAAGCACCAGTCTCCTCATCTACACATGGAATTAGTTTTGGTTTTCAATCTTTATCCCTTCTCCCACTGATGGTTTAACAATGTTTCTTGAAAACTTCTTGTAATACTGTTTAGAATAAAGGTCTGAATCTTTAATGTACTTTCATTAGGCCCTCCAAAATCTGGCTGAGACATCATCTTCCACAAGACTCTCTGCACTCAATTATCCAGCAATAATGGATAATATCTGCATTTCTCAAAATGATCACATGCTCATGTCTAGGCTGATTACCTCTGTCAAGATGGCATCCACTGCTCTTCTACCAACTTATTTCAAGTCTCTATTTAAATGTTACTTTCATCAGCCTCCATATGGACAATTGCCATAGCTTACTGATAGTTCTTCTCCTGATTATGGATGATAGCCAGAAGCAGATGCTTTTACATACCTGGGGTCACAAAACTTCCAGCAATCTTCTGTTCGTCTCAGGATAAAACTACAAGCTGAACTTGCTAGTCGTGGTCCTTGGTGCTCTGCCTTCTGCTAACGTTCTTCATGTCATTCTCAAGACTTTTCACATGAACGTGACATGAGATTTAATTTGACATTTCCAACCAGCGCTACTTCTTCTTCCCACCTGATGGCTGTGCAGTCCTCCCTCTGCCTGAACCACTCTTCTCCCTGATGTAACCTGAAGAAGTTATGTTCCCCTTGGGCTCTCAGCTCCATTGTGATTTCTATAGTGGTGCTTCCTTTTCTAGACTAGGCTTCTCACAGTGCCATTTGACATTGCTTACATTTAATTATTTCATTTTCTCACCAATATATTCCATTGTTGAGCTCAGTGTCTGGCACATATTAGGTTCTGAACTTAGGGAAAATTGACTAGGTTGATGGCCTATTCTCCTAGGTCTGACTGAGTGTCTTTAGTCTATGCCTCTCAACACTTTGTCCTGACAGTCTCCTTTTCTTCATTTTGCTTTTAGATAGCCAGTCTTACATGTCACCGAGGTTAGTCTCAAACTCCTGAGCTTAGGTGATCCTCCTGCCTCAGCTTTCCAAATACCTGGGACTACTAGAGCACACTACTATTCCTTCCACTTTCATTATTTTAATTACTGGCTCATTGTTTGCGTTGAACCACTAGATTGTAGCTTTATCTGAGGGCAGAGGACTTGTCTGCTATATTCCCAGTGCCCTATATAATGCCTAACACATAAGATACAATTAAAAAATTAAATGAATTTCAAAAACTACATATAAAGTAATAATTAATACGAATATAATTATGTAAATCATTGAATCAATACAGTGTTACACAACCCATTTACTTTCTCTGGTTATTAACTCAATCATCCTAGACTTTTAAGGAACTTCTTCACTGTCCCAATTATCAGTGGGGGTCTGCAGAATACATGAGTTCTTTCCTGCAAAATATTTCTTCAAACCATGTAATATGTGGGTGGATATCCAGACAACCTCAGAGCTCAATGTTCCTAATTCATCATGGAACTTCCAGGACATACTTAATTTTAATAATTTTTTTTTGAGATGGAGTCTCACTCTGTCGCCCAGGCTGGAGTGCAATGGCACGATCTTGGCTCACTGCCATCTCCACCTCCTGGGTTCAAGCAATTCTCTCCTGCCTCAGCCTCCTGAGTAGCTGGGATTACAGGCACATGCCACCATGTGCAGCTATTTTTTGTATTTTTAGTAGAGACAAGGTTTCACCATGTTGGTCAGGCTGATCTCGAACTCGTGACATCATAATTTGCCCTCCTTGACCTCCTAAAGTGCTGGGATTACAGATATGAGCTACCGCGCCCTGCCTAATTATAATAATTCTAATAATAGCTAACATTACTGAGTACCAGTGAAGAATCAGGTACTAAACTATTCACTTTCTCTAACATATTTTATTTAATCCTCTCCATAATTTATCTGAGAAGAGATAATTTGCCCAAGGTTACAGAAAATAACTTTTAAAGCTGGGATTCAACCCAAGCAGGTGAATGCCTTAGCCTGAGTGCCTAACCGTTTTCTAAACTCTCTGCCTATGATCAAGTTTCCATTTGCTGCTCTTCTACAACCATTCTTCATGCATACTTTTAATTGAATTACTTGAAATAGACCATCACCTTCTAAGACATTCAAGGAAAGGCCCCATTCATGATAGAGTCATGTGCAGAATAAAAATGTTTCAGTCAATGACAGACCACATACATATGGTGGTCCCATAAAATTATAATACCAAATTTTTACTGTACCATTCTATGTTTAGATACACAAATACTTACCACTGTATTGCAATTGCCTACAGTGTTCAGTACAGTAAAGTGCACCTTAGGAACAACAGGCTATACTACATAGCCTATATGTGTAGTAGGCTATACCCGTAGGTTTCTCTAAGTACACTCTCTGCTGTGCACACAATGACAAAATCACCTAAGGATACATTTCTTAGACCCCATCTCCATCTTTAAGTATGACCATTCCTCTTCATTGTTTTCTTCATGCCTCTTATATACATAGGGTTATTTCTTGAGCCCATCAACCTTTTGGAAAAAGTACAATTTTTGTTATTTTCAATTGCTCCATTGTAAAAGAAACTGTTGGTTCACTCCACATTTCCTGTCACTCACCATTTCTCTACATGTCTCAAGTATCCAGCTGTAAGCCCCTAAAATTCTACACCACTGGATTTCTTCTTATGGCAGGCCAGGAGTATCTTCCTCCAGAGTGGTCCAACCAATGGCTGGGATTTAGAAGACAACCAGCCCAGCTTCCTTACCTCTCACCTTGATCAACTGTGAGGCATGTTCTATCTAGACTGTCCCCTAGAGTTCTCCAGTAAGAGTGAATCTAAATTCTCCCCATTAATAACTGCACACTACCCTCTACTGACCTCCTTTCTCTCCCTGTCTCACTTTTCTATCCCCTTACTGAGCTTACTAGGATCACCTTCTAAATGATCTATTTGCATTTAAATCCTTGTTTCTGTGTGCTTGTTGACCAACCCTCCGTAAGGTCTGCTTGCATTCCTAGAGCTTCATTCTTCTGTTTTCCTGCAACTGCAGGAGCCTAACTTGGACACGGCCTGTATAGAATTTATGATTTCTGGTCAGTAAATTCCCATAGAGGGCCCTAGCTTTACCTGTACTTTTCTAACAGAATATTTTCTCATCTTTCCTAGATTCTTCTCCTCTAGCTTCTGTTTTTCATTCGTACCCATTATGCCATGCCACCAGGATGGCCGGGAGGCCTGTGTCAGCTCCCTCCCATAGAAGTGGCTTTGTGCTACTCTGACTTTTAAGTTAAATATCCTATTATTCAGCATCAGTGGCCAGGTAACTGTTAGTCATGCTTTGAGTCCTTTGTGATTTCCAGAAAATTGGCCCAAGTGATATAGTCTCTGTAAGTAAAGATTATATCCATGTTTTCTCAGCAGCTCATCAGAGGATGAAATTTAATGCTATTTCAGACTCCCATTTCAAATTCGTGTGTCTAGCCTATCAGAAAAGGTACTTAAAAAAAAACATGTGGCTCTTAGGAGCTGATCTCAACTAAAAAATAAAAGCTTTGGGCCAGGCGCAGTGGCTCACGCCTGTTATCCTAGCACTTTGGGAGGCCGAGGCAGGTAGATCACCAGAGGTCAGGAGTTCAAAACCAACCTGGCCAACATGGCAACACCCCGTCTCTACTAAAATACAAAAATTAGCCAGGTGTTGTGGTAGGCGCCTGTAATCCCAGCTATTCAGAAAGCTGAGGCAGGAGAATCACTTGAAACCAGGAAACGGAGGTTGCAGTGAGCCGAGATTGTGCCACTGCACTCCAGCCTGGGCGACAGAGTGAGACTCTTCTCAAAAAAAATAAAAGTTTTTGATACAGTTTCCAAACACTTATATATATATATATATATATATATATATATATATATATATATATATGCAAGCAATGCCTCAAACTGGGTTCAGTTCAATTTATTTAATTTGGCATCTAGATAAAATGCCTGAAAATTGTATTTTTTTAATGATTTAATATTGGCTCTTCAATCTTTCATACTGAATCTTTGTCCTGTTACAAACTAGGCTTCTCACTTTCTGTTCCTGGGATTTCTTTTGGGAAAATATAGTCTTTTCAATAAAAGATAAACATTTCACAATTTCTTGTAATAATTCTTTGTAATAATACCACTCTCATTTTCATATTCTCCAAGCCACTTAAAAACTACTAGTTTATTAACCAAGCAATTTATCAATATTTATTCATAATGCCAATGGCAGACTTCTTGTCATAAATAATTATTGAGGTAATAAATAGTTTTATTATTTAAAACTGATGACAAGTGCAGAGTGATTACCCTGATAAAGACTGATGACAGATTGTCGTATCTGATGCGACACTAAGAAACACTGTGCAGATTGAATCTAAGGCCTCCTGCATGGATAATAAATTGTTATTTCAGAGAATAAAATGATTGATACATTTGCTTGCTGTGGAAAAAGCACTGGGGAGAAGATTCTACTCCTTAACTTATTTAAACAGGCTATGGTGAAATTTTCTTTCTTTGTGACAAATTTAACTTTCCTATAAAGTGACAGCTCTTTGGCAGAGATAGGAGCAAAGAAGCCTTCTTTTTTAGAAGCTCCTAAAAGTCAAGTTCACTTTGGAATGCATCTGGATGTTCTCTAGCCTCCTTGGCTCCCTCAGCCGGCGGGGCGCCTGGGCCAGAGGTAGGAACATGGTGCGAAATCATGGCATGTGATAGCATGGCCAGCTCAGCAAGGAGATAAATGAGGTCTGTCAGATTACATTGGAAAAACTGCCACTAACTCTTGCACCACCTGGCTTGGTGCATAAGCTTATTGTATTTTTTTTTTTCTATTGGTTTGATCTTACCTTTTACGACAAACTAACTCTGGAAGCCATCCATCTTTTGACAACTTGGGAAATGACTGTATTGGGATGAGGTAGGGAGGAAGAAGAGAGAGAGATTGAGACAGAATTGAAATTGTATGTCCTATGTATTTTTAAATGTTTTATTCATAACTTCTATTACTAAAAATTAAAATGAAATGACAAATATGGAAATCTTTTCAAAGAAAATACATAAGATTTAAAATGTATTCTCTTTACATAGCTCAATCTATTTATGCAACAAATGGCAAGGAAAAGAATGACAAATATATAATTTAAAATGTCACCCAATAATGGCAGGTGTGAACTAAAGTCAAAGAATTATTATATTTTCCAATTTGTATTGTAAGTGAGCAATTGAAACATCAAATATGACATATATTCGATGGTTTGGGATCAATTCTAAATAAACTGCTTATTTATGAAACACAAGTATCCACCTTTGAGGTCTGAATGTATTAGATGCCTTCATTCTTCTCTTTATATGTCTAAAAGTGTGAAACTAAAGCAATCTTTGGAAATTATTCTTGTGAAAATAATAATTTCTTTTCAGCTTTTTATTATTGAGATTTTCTTAGGATATATAAAAACATAAGTTATATTTTCTCTATATTATTAAAAAATAATTTTTATATTTAGTAACTTTTTTTCTAGAATATGGACTTGATAAGAACAATAGCAAAACTTCCTAACTCAATTATTTTAGTCTATGGCTAAAATTATGTTGAATGTATTTGTGAAATGCTGTAGATTGCTATTTCTCTTTTTTATCTCAAAGCTTGGAGTTTTCTTACAGATACTCATTTTAAAAGTACTTTTTAGCATTTCAAGAGTGAAAAAGACATTTGTATTAATTTGAAAAAAAAGACACTGCTGCTGAAATGTGATGCTTTGTAATTGGCAAATCTTATATTTACAGCATAAAGCAGGAATTATGGGCTCGCAAAGGAGAGACTTTCGTTTCTTCTGTGGTATATGTTTAATTCTCTAGGATAGAAAATACTTGATGTTCGAATTCTGACACTTACTAAATTAGATTCTATTACCACGTACAGCAACACCACAGGATGTATTATGCTTTTGAGTGTGAACCCAGGACTTAAAATGTATTCAGTGTATCCAAGAAATGTATGCTTACCAGTAATTCAGTCAACTAGTTAAAGCAATGGATTGCAAACGTCTATGCATGTTTCTCAGAAACACAAGGATGACTATTAGCTAAGTGGAGCTTTCTCCCTTTAATTCAGGGAACAGTCATTGACACTACATAAGTGCGAAGCACTATGCAGGCCCGAGTAGCATATAAACCCATAACTTCCCATTGGTTCGGTAAGCATTTATGGACATCCTGTTTGCCAGAGCCTAAGCTAGCTGCTGAGAATATAAAAATGGGTCAGAGTTTTGCCCTTAAGAAACTCAGACATGAAAATAAATAGAATGCAGAGAAGTGTTAAAGTTATTGTGACAGAGGTTTGAATAACAGATAAAGCTAACAAATATAAGATCTCAGTAATTATATATGAAAGAGAAAATGTTTCATGGAAAAGATATGACGGAGCCATCTTCAAAGATGATTTGGTTTCAACAATAAATGAAGTAGGGGGGGCACATCTGGCCTGAGTAGCTTGATTGCAAATAAAAACAACAAAAACAATGACAATGAAGATAGGAGAAAAGCCAGTATTATTTAAGTGAAAAAAACATATAAGGATATTACATAAATCACAGAACTGACAATAAAACTTGAGAACCACAATAATGCCTGGCTTATTCAACTAAAAATCTTTAGGTATTGTGCTATTCTTCTTCATACAGTGAGTAGTTTAAAACAGTAAAGTAAGTGTTAGTATCAGCACTGAAACTGATGATGGCAAATTGTGATTCAGTGAGATGGAGAGACTTCCTCAAATTTCTGTGCTGTCTTCATCAATATGTATGTGCTTTACCCTATACTATATTGTCTACAAATGAAGCCATCCCCACCTGTTGAAGGTTGCTGTCTTGGTCTAAGAAACAGATGCATGAAGTGTCCCTCTAAACACCATGTGATCCTATTGGAGAGGATTTGGGAGGTTGCTTAGAGCAGGAAATTGGGCCAACTAGTAAAGCTTCCAGGAAATTCAGTCTCTTAACTACACTGGGCATTTATCCACACTCACTCCCCTTTTAGTACATAGTACTTCAACATTTTTAAAAATTTATTTTCTTTATTTGTTTTTCCCTCCCTCCCTCCCTCCCTTCCTTCTTTCATTTCTTCCTTCCTTTCTTCTTGGCAAACACAACTAACTTTTGTATGGAAGCCAAAAGTGTCCAAACACTCACTTTTTACCTTGATTCTTCGTAGCCAGAACATAAGCATGAAACCTAAATTTAAGAGTTTAGACATTTCTCCCCAAGACTTTGCATCTGAAAGGGGTGATGCAAAAAAGCAGGAAGCTGTTTATAAATCATTCTGGAAAAGATAGACGCAACCTCACCGTCTATGGCAGCAAGGTCTGTAATACCACGATGGCACTAGAGGGGGTGGCAACTAGTCCTTTCCCAAAGTATGGCTTTGGCTGTTATCTGATTATTAAGCCTTCTCTGACTGTTATCCATTTCCCAAGCCTGACTCTCTGGCCATCTAGATTGTGTGGTCTATCCCGTGTCTGCCTAATACATTTCTTTGCTCTTGAGTTAATCAGAATAAACTATTTCCAAGAAAAACCCTGACAAGAAAGGTAGATTTTTTATAATACAAAGATGTCTCCCTAATTTTTCTACTTCATAAACAGCTCACTTGTCCTCTGTGGTGAAAAATACTATTCAAGAAACTTGAAAGACCAACTGTACAGTGTCTTCAAAACTGTAACAGAGGCTGTTATTATAGCAAAGGTGAAAAAAAAAAGTTGTATTGTTTGTTTGTTCTCTGCTGGTGCATTCCATTTCTTTGGGCTGTTTCCTCCGCTGTTGGTACTATGAAAACACATAAGGAATATGATACACATATTCGATGTTTATGAGGCTGTTGGCGGAGGAAACAAAATCCAATATCTAGCCAAGGCTTATTCCAAGGAGATAATGACACATTTGTTATCATCTTCCTTTTAAAAGTTTTACTCTAAGTTTATCTGTACAGAGTTGTGTGGTACAGAATAACAGATTACATTCAAATACTGTAAGACTTTTGATGACTTGATTTTAGAAATAAGTATTGGTCAATTTCTTAAAGGCCTTACAGCACTATGATCTTGGCAAGAGTAAAAAAATAAAAAGTTAAGCACTTAAATTTTCTTGACCTTTTCAGTAAAATTAACAAACCTTTTTTGAAGATATCACTTGTATATGGTACTTTTCTTTTCTATGCAGATTCATCCCATAAGTTTCTTTCAATATTCAAGTCCACAGAAACTATTTTCTTTTTAATAGATTTGTCACTTTTATTTACTTTTTTTTCCTTAACAAACAAGTCTAATGTAATACGGTTTCTCTCCTTTCGCTGATTTCCAGGAAGATGATAGCAAAGTGAGCTCTAACCTTTGCTCTTTAGTTAGTCAGTGTTATTTAAAATGATGAAAAAAAGAAGCAATGTAAATGTCTACAGCAATGTCAAAACCTTATTCATGGTACATATTTAAAGAAAATAAAATCCATACGTCAAGGAGATATCTTCACTCTCATGTCTATTTCAGCACTATTTATAATAGTCAAGATATGGAATCAACAGAAGTCTCCATCACCCAATAGGTGACTCAAAAAATGTTGCATATATTCACAATGGAATACTATTCAGTTGTTTAAAAAGATGAAATCTTGTCACTTACAACAATGTGGATGTATCTGGAGAACATTATGTTATGTAAAATAAGTCAGATACAGAAAGACAAATACTGTATGACCTCACTCATATGTAGAATCTAAAATAGTTGACTTCATAAAAGTAGAGAGTTGAATGGCAATTACCAGAGGTTGGGAAAGGTAGAGGGTAGGAATAATGGATAAGGGTTGGTCAATGGACATAAAGTTATAGTTAGGAGGAATGAGTTCTGCTGTTTTGTTGTATAGTTGAGTAAATATAATTAACAATAAACATTGTATATCTCAAAATACCTAGAAGAAAGGATATTGAATGTTCTCATCACAAATAAGTGATATATATTTGAGTTGATGAATTTGCTAATTACTCTGATTTGATTATTATACAGTGTACACATTTGTCAAAACATCACATTGCACTCCATAAATATGTACAATTATGTATCATTGCAATAAAACTTAAAAATATATTAATATACACTTAAATAAAGTCTAGTTGTTAACAACATATTTATGTATAGAAAATTTCTTTGTTTCCCTTAAAATATGTTGTCAGTATACCCTCAAGCAGTTTAAACCCACCCAGAATGTGTTTTTACCATTATTTCGAATGCTTCAAAAACAATATCCACATGCAGGTATTTTATGGTGGTGTAACTTTGTATTTTCTACCTCAGAGCATCTAAACTCTATAGTCAGAAAAAGTGTTTCATTTATTCAATCTCTATTCTCACAGCCAGGGTCACAGACTCAATAAATACTTACTGACTAAATGAAAAAAAACCCACAAAACTTAGACACAGTGTACATGGCCAAAATAGGGAACAATTATTGCAAATATGGCACCATACCATAAGAAACTATGTAGCCATAAAAGAAATATATGACTTAGCCTGGCTTTTGAAGTAATTCACAATATATTCTTAAACTATTTTTAAACCAAGATATAGAACAGTGTGTATATTGCAATGTTATTATTGTTATTCACATAGATTATGTAATATAGATTCCTTCTGTCTATCTAAAAGGAAGAAGCTGAGACCAAATTAATACAAGTAGAGAGTTTATTTGAGCCAAGTTCGAGTATTGCAACCTGAGATCACAGATTCAAGCTGCTCTGAAGATACACTGTGATTAGCAGAAGTTACAAGTGGATTTTTAAAGGAAAAATAGGGGAAAGGGAGTGTGCTGTTACAAAATTGCTTGTCAGAAAATCTCATTGGTTTACAGAAATAACACTGGTCAGCAATTGGCTACACATTGTTAAGCTATTGTGCATAGGGTATAGTGTCCGGTGTGGCATTATCATATTAATTTATAGCTAGTTGTGGCAATAGCAAGCAGTTTCAAGAGATGAATACATACCTCCAAGTGGGGAGTGGGGTGTGATTGCATTCTCATTTTAATGTTTCTCTGTTCCTGATAATTAAAAGGACTGTCATTCTTCAGGAAAATTTTTTTTCTTTGACCACTTCATTAATATTTGGAAAATGTGGGATATATATTGTATGTTCTCAGCTAGCCTGGAATATAGAGCACAGGATCCACTTTCCAACTGTGATAAAAATCCAATATAGCCCTAGCCAAGTCTCTAAACTACTCTTTCTTTTTTCTTTCATTTTTTTTTTTTTTGAGATGGAATCTTGCTCTGTCCACCAGGCTGGAGTGCAGTGGCGGGCGCGATCTCAGCTCACTGAAACCTCTGCCTCCTGGATTCAAGCGATTTTCTTGCCACAGCCTCCCTAGTTATCTGGGACTACAGGTGGGACTACAGGTGTGCACCACCACGCCTGGCTAACTTTTGTATTTTTAGTAGAGATGCAGTTTCACCATGTTGGCCAGGCTGGTTGTGAACTCCTAACCTCAGGTGATCCCCTGCTTCGGCCTTCCAAAGTACTGGGATTACAGGTATGAGCCACTGTGCCCAGCCTGTATCCAAACTACTCTTGAATTTCATAAGAATTCCTCTGAAATTCTTGTGCTCCTGTCTGTGCAGTGGAAAACAACCCATTGTTGTTCATATTCATCTCGATGTGCAGGCAATGATACAAGCATCCCGAATGTTAAAATGTGTTTTTATGAATCAAAGAGTATTTGTCTTTTTCCCATTCCATTTCCGTGGGACTCAAGGTCACTGTTATGATCACAACAGGTTTTAAGCTCCGAAATCTTCATCCAGGAAAGGAGAGATAGGCCCTACAATTTGGAGCAGTTTTTATGGGTTGAAATCAATAGAAAAAGCAGAGAACAACCTGGAAAAAAGCAGAAACTGTCTACCACCAGTGTGGAGTAGAGTGACTGGCCCAGGCACCCCAGGTTCCAAAACAAAGGCAGATCCTCTCCATCAGTTTATAGTTTTCAGGAAAAGATAATGACTCAGTGTGTTACTCTCAGTCAAGGCAGTACCATGTCTTTGAAGGTATCCCTTTATATACGACTTTTATGAGAGACCAATCTTTTTATCATGAACACGCATACCACCACCACCCCATCCCCCTAGACATAAGCACAGGAGTACATACACTCACACAACCACCACTAAGGGGATACGTTTTCAGCAGAAGTATGCTTTCCCTGTCTCCTACTTCTACACTCAGACTCACACAGCCCCTTCATAGCTCTCTTTCTGGTTGTTAACACCATCTGACTAATCTCACCTTTATCTCCCAGAACCAGCTAAGTAATTTGCAAGGCCCAGTGCAAAATAAAACAGCATAACCTCTTGTTTAGAAATTATTAATAATTTCAAGAGGACAACAGCAGCACATGAAAGCAAGGATGAGACCAGAACCCTGTGTGACTGCACAAGTCATGTGCCAACAAAGCCGTACCTGTTCTCTGCACTTATAGTGACCATTCTGGGAGTGTTTTGGCCTTTATCTGTTATCTTGCAACTGAACTAATCCCTCTTGACCTATGTTCTTACTTGAATGAGGGATTGAGGTTTACTGTCTACAATCCCTCCCAGCTCCCACTCCAAAAAAGTAAAAAAAAAAAAAAATAGAGAGAGAGATCCAAGATGGCCGATTAACAACAGCTCAGGATTGTAGCTCCCAGTGAAAGCGCAGAGAGCGAGTGGACGCCGCACTTTCAGACGAATTTTTGTTGCCCACAGACTAGGAGATTCCCGGCGGAGGA